>CM032411.1:1685747-1885700 GCA_019049475.1 Eueides isabella
CTCTGCCGGTCTTGGCGGGATTAAATTATATTTTGGAGTTATTTTTTTTTTTTCTTGGTGCGGCTCTGTGGTTGTGTGGTTGTAAGTTCGATTCTCGTTTGGGGGGGTTGTGGTGTTTTGTTGCGGGAGGGTCTGGAGGGAGAAGTGAAAGAGAAAATGTTTTTTATTGTTATTTTCTTGCTGATTTTGGCATATGAGGCCTGTCGTGGCGCAGCGGCACAAACGTGTGACTGTAACCGATGGGTTGTGGGTTCGATCCCCGCTAGAGAAGATAAAATATTTAATGTTTTCAATTCTTCGCTCTGGTACAAGGCAAAACGCGGCGTTTAGTTCCGCCACTTAATACGCAAAACTTCAAATTTGGCGGAAAGTGGGGAATGGATGTGGAACGGAGTGTATTAACACTAGGTTCCCAAGTTCCCTCTGCCCTTCCCTGATATGTGCAGGATACAGCGTGTGAAGCTGAGTGATTTTGGCACATAGCAGGGTACCCAGGGGGAACAACGGAATCCAGTTTTAAGACACTTCTTTTCAATTTGAGACATTGTGAAGCCCAAAGCCTGTCGTAACAGGTGGCACAAGCGTGTAACAGCGAACGTGACAGCTTATGGGTTCGATCCCCAGTCGAAGAAATAAAATAGATATCTATAAAAAAAAATCAAATTAAATATTTCATTTCTTCACTCTGGTAGATACAAGGTAAAACGCGACGTTGAGTCCCGCCGCTCAACACGCAATGCCTCAAATTCGGCTGATAGTGGGGAACGGTATGTCTTAACAGTAGGTTCCCAAGTTCCCTCTGTCTACCCTGCCATGTGCGGGATACAGCGTGAAGCTAAGAAATTACTAAATATTTCATTTCGTCGTGTGGGGATCGAACCCACATCCTATCGTTTACAGTCACACGCTTGTACCGCTTGTGGCGGTGACAGGCCTGTATTAATTTTAGGTGATTATTAAAATTATTAACTAACTATTAATATAAAATGTATATATGTTCATTGATGACTAACTTTTATACTAAGTATATCCGTTTCCCGCGCTTTTTTACAACTAGTTTTTTTTTTTTTTCAACAGCAATAATTATTGGCAATGAACAACGCTTATGCGGTCCATCGTGGAATTTCATTATTTTTCTACAATAATAATAATAATTTGTTTAAAAAAATATTTTTAAATGATTTATTGAATATTTTCGTTTCTTTGCCGTTTTAGTGGGGCAAAGCGCGGCGTTTAGTTTCGTCACTCAACACGCAATGCCTAAAATTTGTACGAAAGTAGAGAATGGAACAGTGTGTTTTAACACTAGGTTCCCAAGTTTTCTCTGACTACCCTACTATGTGCGGGATACAGCGTGAAGCTGAGAGTGAAAGAGCTTGGAATAAAATTGTGACTATTTTTTTTTATTTGTAGGTATTTCTGGCTATATTCTAGGGTTGGCAGTATGACCTAGTGATGATTTACAGTGATACAGTATCTCTGTATACGTGCCCACCCCTAAGTTTTCTGGTGTCCATACAAGGATATTGACTATTTAAAATTAAAAAGTTTTAAAATTATTTTTTAAAGGTATTTTTTTCATTTTGAAAACGAGGCAAAGCGTGGCGTTGTGTTTTAGCCACTGCTTCAATTTCAGAACAAATAATATGCTGTGAGCTGTGGGAGTGCCAACAGAGTGTCTTAACACTAGGTTACCAGGTACCCTCTTGGTACTCTGCCATGAGCTGAGCGGGATACAGCGTGAAGCTGTTACTATACATATTTATATTATATCAATTTTGTTCATATTATCAAGATATACTTGTGGTTATATAGCTAGAAGATTTATCATCATTCTCATAGACTCCGCTCGAATTTATGAAACACTTGGTTCCCGAGTTCCCTCTGCTTACTCTGCCATAAGCGGGATAGAGCGTGAAGTTATCGCAAATTCCGTCCATAAGCATCTTTATCTGTTTTTTTTTTTTTATTTGTACTAATTACGTTTATATAAAAAAATATATGTTTAATTTCTCATAGATAGCACGCATAATCTCTACTTACTCACTCACTCAGCTTCACGCTGTATCCCGCACGAGGCAGGGTAGGCAGAGGGAACCCGGGAACTTAATGTGAAGACACTCCGTTCAACTTCCGTTCCCCACTTTCCGCCGAATTTGAGGCATTGCGTGTTGAGTGGCGGAACTCAACGCCGCGCTTTGCCCGATTGCCAGAGCGAAGAAATGAAACATTAAATATTTAAATTGAAAATATTAAATATTTCATTTCCTCGACTGGGGATCGAACCCAGAACCTGTCGGTTACAGTCACACTCTTGTGCCGCTGCGCCACGACAGGCTTCATAATCTCTAAATTAATTAAATTCATGGGGAACGGAGTGTCTTAAACTTAACTCTAGGCTTACTCTTCCTGCCTTGTTTGCGGGATACAACGTGAATCAGAAAAATAAATATTATATCAACACGCATTGCTTTGAAATCTGCGGGAAATGGGAAACAGCAGTGTATGTGTAACACTAGGTTCCCATGTTCCCTCTGCCTACCCCGCCATGGACTAGATACAGCGTGAAGCTGATACTATTTATATACGTACACCTGACATTCCCAAATCATCACATCGTTGGTATTTGAACCTGTGACCTGATAATTGTGTAAAGAACAAAAATACCTGGCCGCTGACAAACTTTGACGTTTTTGTGAAAAAAAAAAGTTAAGTTTGAATTTTGGAATTCCGTTACGTCAATGTGTGTATGTATGTATGTGGAATTGTAGCGTTCTATACACTTTTGTGTTGTATGTGTGAGTGTTATACTGCGATTGAATGGTTTTGTTACTTTATGTTAAATAAAGAAAGAAGTTTTTTGAAAATCTTTTTTTTTTTTTTGTTAATTTTATTATATATGCCTGTTTTTAGACATTTTATTAACCTGGCTAAGCGAAATTTGACACTATATTTTATCTGGTTACCAGAGAGATTTTTTTTTCTCCAAGCAAGAATCAAATCAACTACCGTAGGTATCGTCAAACACTATACCGCTGTTTGTTTTTTTTTTGTATTGTTGTTTTTTTTTAAAACAGTTAAATTTTCCGTGTAATATAATATTCATTTTTTTAATATGCTGTAGTGATGTCACTATATATAGTTACCAGGTCAAAAAAAGCTATAGTTTGTTTGGTTTAACACAATTACCTCAGGAACTACAGGTTCAGATTTTGTTTTTGTGTTGTATAGTAAATTAACAATGAACGCTGTAGAATGTCTAATAACTGACTGAAGAGTCAAATTTAACTTCTGCACTTAAACTGTGTCTCATGTAACACGTACTAACAGTTACTTGTACATATCTACCCGCGGGACGAATCCTTCTGTAAAAGCTACCTTAAGAATATATTCGCCACTAATGGGCAATCAATAAATTCAAATTGCGCAATTAAATACCTGAAGGTATATAAATATAACTGTTTAATTTAATTAGACGCATGAAGTCTCTCGTACTAAACTACCGATAGACTTTCTCTATGCCTAATCAATATTTATTTATTTTGCTATTTATGTATGTCGTTAAAACTCGTAATTATATTTATAATATCTGTTTTTTTTTTGTTCATGCTGTATTCTGGTTATAGAGTAGGGTAGGTAGACTTTATTTTTTTCAGTAGCGACTCATGGTCTGTACATTTTGTTATAAAAATCAATTCTTATAATTTCTTTTAATATTACTTAAAAATAGACTTGTGATTATATAGATATATTTTCCATATTTATTCAAGTTTTATAAAAGAGTCCAGTCCAGTAACTTAGTGTTATGAAAGTTATGAGTTCTCCTCGGTCTATCCAATTTTCGGACAGGTATAACTTTTTAATCATAACAATCCAAGCCTGAAACCAAAACGTTCTCATTAAAATAGTTTCGATCTCTATTTTTCTGATCAGACACTGCGTGTTAAGTGACAGAACTCAACGCTGCTTTTTTCTTTTTCATCATAGCGAGGAATTAAAAACATTCAATATTTTATCCCTCCGAAAAATCGAACTAATAACCGACTCGCGGCTGTATCGCTGCGCCACCACCCCATTCTCAAAACTATTATCAACTCAGATTTATGTTTAATTATTGTATAACATATTTAGAAAATATCTTACCTGTACCAAAAAAATCTGAACTGTTCAATCACTCTACACACCCGCACACCACGACGTTTTATTGTCTTCACGCACACACACATAGACAACCTTGCGCTGTGTCTGTGTGCGTGAGTTCAACGCTTGTTACTCAAAGAAGGTGATAGCTGAAATCTTCTATTATTTTTTTATAATATATATATATATATATATATATATATATATATATATATATATATATATATATATATATATATATATATATATATATATATATTTACTTTGGTTTTTTTTATGCGTTTTTGGAGGCACAAGCGTGTAACTGTAGATGACAGGTTGTGGGTTCGATACACATTCGAGGAAATGAAATATTTAGTATTTTCTAATTAAATATTTAATGTTTTTCATTGTTCGCTCTGGTAACAGGGCAAAACGCGACGTTCAGATTCGCCACTCTACACGCAATGCTTTAAATTCGGCGGAAAGTGGGGAACGGAGTGTTTTAACACTCGATTCCCAAGACTCCTCTGCCTACCCCGCCATGTGCGGGATACAACGTGAAGCTGAGTGGGTGTTTTTTGTGAAAGTGGCCAAATATTGCAGTTAACAAATATTTCTTTAAAGTTTTCGTAATTTAGGAAATATTGTTTTTGGAAATCTGTGTTGTTTTTTATTATAACATTGTTTGGGGTAAACAAAAATAGGCTATTTGCTATTTAATAAGTTATTATAAAAATAATATACTTTAAAGCAATAACTCATCTAAAAACACACACACACACACACACACACACACACACATCAAAATATAAAAATAATATAGATTCCACAAAATTCCCCAACTCTCCAAACACAAACTGCAAACAAGACATCAAAAAACACAAACTCCACAACCATACCTTATTTTATTAGTTACTCACTAAAGATACTCTGAAATATCGACAAGTTAAATTTTGCTCTATTTAAAAAGAATACATTTACCATTACACACTGTCACTCGTTCATTAATTACTAGAATAGAATTCCATAACAAAATATACAAAAGAAAGTCAAAGATGGCGATAATAATAAAAAAAAAACAATACAATAATATCAAAAATATATATTCCGACTTGAATGCTCACCTCAACACAAACGAGGCATCAAACACGCACACACATACAAACGGAACGCACACAACCACAGCCTATTATTATTAGTACACGCTCGGGATACATTGAGATGGCGACAAGTAAAAATTTTTATTTTACATGTAAAATAAAATTAATATTGAACTTGAATTTGTTTTGTAAACAAGAGGCTGTGGGTTCGATCCCGCTCGAGGTAATTAAATATTTAATAATTTCATTTCTTCGCTCCGATATAACAAGGTCAAAGCGCGGCGTTGAGTTCCGCCACTCAACACTGAGAGTGGAGAACGAAAGTGGAACGGAGTGTCTTAACTCTGCTATATGCAGGATACAGCGTGAAGCTGAGAGAGAGAGAGAGAGAGAGAGAGAAAATATTGTCTTTAAAGTGATAATGTTAATGTTGAGACTTGTTACCCACTCGTAAGTAACATCGGTAAGTAGGCAAAAGTTGCAGGACGCAGCTACTTGAGATTAGAAAAAATATATATAATATATATAATTGATTGTATGGCGCAGTTTCAGGCAGTAAACGAGTTGTAGATTCGATTCCCAATCGAGGCATTAAATTATTTTTATTCATTATATTGATTTTTGAGGCCTGTCGGGGCGCAGCGGCACAAGCGTGTGATTGTAACCGACAAATAGTGCGTTCTATACAAACTCGAGGAAATGAAATATTTAATATTTTCAAATAAAATATTAAATGGTTTCATTTCGTCTCTTTGGTACAAGGAAAACGCGGTGTTCAGTTACGCCACTCAACTCGCAATGCCTCAAATTTGGCTAAGTTACCAAGTTCCCTCAGCCTACCCTGCCATGTGCGGGATACAGCTTAAAGCTGAGTAGTGAACAAAGTGAGAAAGCTGAGTGTCTGAATACTCTCTCTCTCTCTCTCTATGCCAACTTTATAAAACTTCTGATGAAGTTCGGTATTAGATATTGATGTAATATTTGAATAAGCTGTCTAATCCCAGATTTAAGTTGTTGGAAACTTATGCTAGATAAATCTACGTAATAATAATTACCATGTTAGATGTTGTTTTTTTTTGCAACTTCACGCTGTAACCCACACGTGGCAGGGTACGCATAGGCATTTTTCGCTTAATTTAGGACAATGCAGGTTGCGGAACACAACGCTGCGTTGTGCCTTATTACCAGAGCGTGAAAATTAAAACATTAAATATTCAATTCTTCGAGTAGTGATCGAACCCACAACGTGTCGCGCGCACAGTCCGTTTGTACCGCTGCGCCACAACCTCCATTATTTATTAATTTTAATCAGCGTAACTTAACGCCGCGGAACATCCAGGTCACGGTGAAATTTAGTTATATATAATTATATCAGGCCACGACATAGCAATTTGGTACCAACGTGGCTGTCTGATGGCGGTGACCGAAATATAGTAATATTTCGGATTTCTAGAGTTAGAGCTCATTAGATTATTCCAGTGAGAAATGAACCTGCGATCGTATTCTAGCCGCTCTAAGACAGCTTTACTTTATCATTTCCACTATAAGGGTGATGTTTAGTGCAAAAAAAATTAAAATCATAGTAAAAAATACACTATTAAAATACCTAACCAAATTTTTTATAATTATAATTCTGATAATAATTAAAAACACTTATTGTAGATCTATAATCAAACGCAATATATTATCTCTCACAGCTTGTACGCTGTGTACCCCGCACATGAAAGAGGGAACTTGGGAACCTATTGTTAAGATCTGAGATCTGATCTCTGTCAAATCTGAGTGAATCCGCATGAGTGGTGGAACTCAACACCGTTTTTTTCCCTTAACACCAGCCCGTATTTATAACAATATATTAACAATTAAACATTAAAAATCTTTCTGTCAAATAATCGATATTAAGCTGATTTTAACCATTATATTAATTAGAATATTTACACTGTCTTTGCCTTGTATTTAATTTCCTCGAGTGGGGATCGAACCCACAACCTGTAGGTTACAGTCACACGCTTGTCCCGCCACGACAAGCCTCAAGCTAGTATAGATATACAAAACATTCATATACTTTATAAACATACAAGGTATTCATATGAAAACAAGGAAAAACCACATTTATTTTATGTTACAGCTGATAACAGCGTCTGTTGTAAAGACGTTTGTAAATATGAAATATTGAAAACATCACAACTATGTATGTGCAAGGATAGTGGTGGCGCAGCGGCACAAGCGTGTACCTGTAAACGATAGGTTGCGGGTTCGATACACACGAGAGGAAATGACATACTTAAGATTTTGAAGAGTGTCTTAACACCAGGTTCCCAAGTTCCCGCTGACTACCCTGCCATGCCGTGGAGCTTCATTTATTTAATCTGGTACCAAGGCAAAGCGCGGCATTGAGTTCCGCCACTGAACACAAAAATGCCTCAATTTCCTCGGAAAGTGGGGAACGGAGTGTCATAACACTAGGTTCCCAAGTTTCCATGAGTGAAGAAAAACAACTTTGACATGAATTTTAATAATGACAAATTTGAAATTTGAAAATTAAAAAAATATATATATTACAAAAAAATATATATTTTTTGAATCATATGGCAAGTTGGGTAAAGAATAAAGCATATTTCACTTTATAATTATCTACCGTGCTGTTCAAAGAGGCGATGTTTTTAATAAAAAAAAAAAACTACTCCATGAATAGGTATCGAATCTCTAACCATCTCATCCCGTTGCCGTTCCCATGATGATATCATTGTAGGTACACATTAAACATTATTGTTATCTAATACTAACGACCCGCGCTCGCGGCTTCGCCCGCTTGAATTACACAATTTTCTTTACTAATCTCAATTACTCTTTTGTGCTAATAACATTACCAGTTTAAGACAATATCTGTACATAGAAAAATAAAATTTAATTTGTAGATTTAAAACTTACCTAATAAATAATAGCAAAAATTGCATTTTAATCTATTGAGCTGAGATTAGCGCGTACAAACGCAAAGACAAACAGACAATAATTTTAAGAATAACTATTTTGTCCCCTACATAAGATGTTATTTAATATATCTTTAATGAACAGACAGAGATCAGTTACAGATTTATTATATGTATAAAATTTAAAAAAATGTTACATATATATATATATAGATCATATTGTTGTATGATGAATAAAGAAAAGATAAAAATGGATTAATAATTTGTTTATCACATATTATGGTTATGTTAGTGTCAACAAAAATATCTTAAATATGATTTCAAGAGATACAGCCATGTGATAGACGAACCGACATATATATATATATATATATATATATATATATATATATATATATATATATATATATATATATATATATATATATATATATATATATATATATATATATATATATATATATATATATAATATATATATATATATATATATATATAATCTAGATTTTGTAGATAATTTCATGTTAATTTAAGACGTGTCATGGCACCAGGACCCATCGTGTGACTAAAACGGGATAGGTTGTGGGTTCGATTCAAACTTGAGGAAATTAAATATTTAACATTTAATTTCGTTGTGGTAACAAGGCATACATAGCGCAGCAATGAAAAAGAAAAGAAATTAAAAAAAAAATGGCTATATCGCTTATTTAATAGCAAATAGCCTATTTTTGTTTACCCCAAACAATGTTATGATAAAAAACAACACAGATTTCCAAAAACAATATTTCCTAAATTACGAAAACTTTAAAGAAATATTTGTTAACTGCAATATTTGGCCACTTTCACAAAAAACACCCACTCAGCTTCACGTTGTATCCCGCACATGGCGGGGTAGGCAGAGGAATCTTGGGAATGGAGTGCTAAAACACTCCGTTCCCCACTTTCCGCCGAATTTAAGGCATTGCGTGTAAAGTGGCGAATCTGAACGTCGCGTTTTGCCCTGTTACCAGAGCGAACAATGAAAAACATTAAATATTTAATTAGAAAATACTAAATATTTCATTTCCTCGAGTGTGTATCGAACCCACAACCTGTCATCTACAGTTACACGCTTGTGCCTCCAAAAACGCATAAAAAAAACCAAAGTAAATATATATATATATATATATATATATATATATATATATATATATATATATATATATATATATATATATATATATATATATATATATATATATATATATATATGTCGGTTCGTCTATCACATGGCTGTATCTCTTGAAATCATAAATAAGATATTTTTGTTGATACTAATATAACCATAATATGTGATAAACAAATTATCCATTTTTATCTTTTTTTTCTTTATTCATCATACAACAATATGATCTATATATATATATATGTAACATTTTTTTAAATTTTATACATATAATAAATCTGTAACTGATCTCTGTCTGTTCATTAAAGATATATTAAATAACATCTTATGTAGGGGACAAAATAGTTATTCTTAAAATTATTGTCTGTTTGTCTGTGCGTTTGTACACGCTAATCTCAGCTCACTAGATTAAAATGCAATTTTCGCTATTATTTATTAGGTAAGTTTTAAATCTACAAATTAAATTTTAGTTTTCTATGTACAGATATTGTCTTAAAACTGATAATGTTATTATCACAAAAGAGTAATTGAGATTAGTAAAGAAAATAGTGTAATTCAAGCGGGCGAAGCCGCGAGCGCGGGTCGTTAGTATTAGATAACAATAATGTTTAATGTGTACCTACAATGATATCATCATGGGAACGGCAACGGGATGAGATGGTTAGAGATTCGATACCTATTCATGGAGTAGTTTTTTTTTTTATTAAAAAACATCGCCTCTTTGAACCGCACGGTAGATAACTATAAGGTGAAATATGCTTTATTCTTTACCCAACTTGCCATATGATTCAAAAAATATATATTTGATAATATTTTATATATTTTTTAAATTTTCAAGTTCAACATGTTTAATGCCTTTATTATAAAAGAAAAAAGTCACTATCTAATAACATTTGTCATTATTAAAATTCATGTCAAAGTTGTTTTTCTTCACTCATGGAAACTTGGGAACCTAGTGTTATGACACTCCGTTCCCCACTTTCCGAGGAAATTGAGGCGTTGTGAGTTCAGTGGCGGAACTCAATGCCGCGCTTTGTCTTGGTACCAGATTAAATAAATGAAGCTTCATGGCATGGCAGTGTAGTCAGCGGGAACTTGAGAACCTAGTGTTTAGACACTCTTCAAAATCTTAAGTATGTCATTTCCTCTCGTGTGTATCGAACCCGCAACCTATCGTTTACAGGTACACGCTTGTGCCGCTGCGCCACCACTATCCTTGCACATACATAGTTGTGATGTTTTCAATATTTCATATTTACAAACGTCTTTACAACAGACGCTGTTATCAGCATAAAATAAATGTGGTTTTTTCCTTGTTTTCATATGAATACCTTGTATGTTTATAAAGTATATGAATGTTTTGTATATCTATACTAGCTTGAGGCCTGTCGTGGCGGGACAAGCGTGTGACTGTAACCTACAGGTTGTGGGTTCGATCCCCACTCGAGGAAATTAAATACAAGGCAAAGACAGTGTAAATATTCTAATTAATATAATAGTTAAAATCAGCTTAATATCGATTATTTGACAGAAAGATTTTTAATGTTTAAATGTTAATATATTGTTATAAATACGGGCTGGTGTTAAGGGAAAAAAAACGGTGTTGAGTTCCACCACTCATGCGGATTCACTCAGATTTGACAGAGATCAGATCTCAGATCTTAACAATAGGATCCCAAGTTCCCTCTTTCATGTGCGGGGTACACAGCGTACAAGCTGTGAGAGATAATATATTGCGTTTGATTATAGATCTACAATAAGTGTTTTTAATTATTTTCAGAAGTATAATTATAAAAAATTTGGTTACTTTAATAGTGTTTTTTTTTAATATTATTATTATTAATTTTTTTTGCACTAAACATTACTCTTATAGTGGAAATGATAAAGTAAAGCTGTCTTAGTGCGGCTAGAATACGATCGCAGGTTCATTTCTCACTGGAATAATCTAATGAGCTCGAACTCTAGAAATCCGAAATATTACTATATTTCGGTCACCGCCATCAGACAGCCACGTTGGTACCAAATTGCTATGTTGTGGCCTGATATAATTATATATAACTAAATTTCACGATGACCTAGATGTTCCGCGGCGTTAAGTTACGCCGATTAAAATGAATAAATAATGGAGGTTGTGGCGCAGCGGTACAAACGGACTGTGCGCGCGACACGTTGTGGGTTCGATCACTACTCGAAGAATTGAATATTTAATGTTTTAATTTTCACGCTCTGGTAACAAGACACAACGCAGCGTTGTGTTCCGCGACCCGCATTGTCCTAAATTAAGCGAAAAATGCCTATGCGTACCCTGCCACGTGTGGGTTACAGCGTGAAGCTGCAAAAAAAAAAAAAACAACATCTAACATGGTAATTATTACGTAGATTTATCTAGCATAAGTTTCCAACAACTCAAATCTGGGATTAGAGAGCTTATTCAAATATTACTTCAATATCTAATACCGAACTTCATCAGAAGTTTTATAAAGTTGGCATAGAGAGAGAGAGAGAGAGAGTGTTCAGACACTCGGTTTTCTCACTTCACACACTCGGTTCACTACTCAGCTTTAAGCTGTATCCCGCACATGGCAGGGTAGGCTGAGGGAACTTGGTAACTTAGCCAAATTTGCGGCATTGCGAGTTGAGTGGCGTAACTGAACACAGCGTTTTGCCCGTACTAGACCGAAGAAATGAAAACATTTAATATTTTATTTGAAAATATTAAATATTTCATTTCCTCGAGTTTGTATAGAACGCACTACCTGTCGGTTACAATCGCACGCTTGTGCCGCTGCGCCCCGACAGGCCTCAAAAATCAGTACGTTGAATAAAAATAATTTAATGCCTCGATTGGGAATCGAATCTACAACTCTTGTACTGCCTGAAACTGCGCCATACAATCAATTATATATATTATTTTTTTTTTCTAATCTCAAGTAGCTGCGTCCTGCAACTTTTGCCTACTTACCGATGTTACTTACGAGTGGGTAACAAGTCTCAACATTAACATTATCACTTTAAAGACAATATTTTCTCTCTCTCTCTCTCTCTCTCTCTCTCAGCTTTACGCTGTATCCTACATATAGCAGAGTTAAGACACTCCGTTCCACTTTCGTTCTCCACTCTCAGTGTTGAGTGGCGGAACTCAACGCCGCGCTTTTACCTTGTTATATCAGAGCGAAGAAATGGAAATATTAAATATATAACTACCTCGAGCGGGATCGAACCCACAGCCTCTTGTTTACAAAACAAATTCAAGTTCAATATTAATTTTATTTTACATGTAAAATAAAAATTTTTACTTGTCGCCATCTCAATGTATCCCGAGCGTGTACTAATAATAATAGGCTGTGGTTGTGTGCGTTCCGTTTGTCTGTGTGTGCGTGTTTGATGCCTCGTTTGTGTTGAGGTGAGCATTCAAGTCGGAATATATATTTTTGATATTATTGTATTGTTTTTTTTTTATTTTTTTTTATTGTCGCCATCTTTGTTATTCTGTTGTATATTTTGTTATGGAATTCTATTCTAGTAATTAATGAACGAGTGACAGTGTGTAATGGTAAATGTATTCTTTTTAAATAGAGCAAAATTTAACTTGTCGATATTTCAGAGTATCTTTAGTGTGTACTAATAAAATAAGGTATGGTTGTGGAGTTTGTGTTTTTTGAGGTCTTGTTTGCAGTTTGTGTTTGGAGAGTTGGGGAATTTTGTGGAATCTATATTATTTTTATATTTTGATGTGTGTGTGTGTGTGTGTGTGTGTTTTTAGATGAGTTATTGCTTTAAAGTATATTATTTTTATAATAACTGTGATATCTGTTTCAAACTAACTAGTTAATTTGTATTTTTTTTAATAACATTATAATATAAATACTTTATGGGGACATATAAAACTTACATTAAATCATAAGAGAATTTCTCAATTAACTTAATGAGGTATGAACTTATTTATACATGATATTTAATGTTTTATATACAATAAAAAATCATTTAGACATGTCTATTTACATTTATTTATATGAAAAACTAGCTTAGCTATTCACTTGCCTATAAAAACATGTGTCATAAAATTTATGTGTGTGCTGGACATTTTTTTAATAAATTGATTTAAATAATATCTTAGTAAGCATATATTAAATTATTCGTGTTAATAATATTTTTGACCAACTATTCTAAAATGATCATAAAAATTTCATAATTGCACCTTTAACTTTTTTCAATAATCAAATATATATTATAGACATTTATTTCAAAACGCATGCTATATTATAGACATTTATTTCAAAATGCATTAACGACCTAACTTTAATAATTTAAATACTTATCATTTAAACCATATATTTTATAGCATTCCTTCAACCACACCACATAAAAATTGAAACTGTACAATACATTCAAGTACTCGACCGAGTGTGAACGCACGAAAAACTGCTGATAGCCCCTTATCTCATCTACTACGTCAACAGACTACACCCCTCCCTCTCGCACATCAGTAATTACGTATAGCTCCGTCCCTCTCCAACGCCGGTCGTTCTGTCTCGCTCGCTCTAATGAATTAAATCAACAACCTCTCGCTCGCTCCCTCTCGATGATCAGCGTTCCCTATTTGAATTTATTTCGAATTTGGAATTCGAGTTTTAGATGTACGTTATGTAATATCGATTTTTTTTTGTGGTTTTAAGTTTTGATTTGGAATCGATTCGTGGAATCGATTTTTTGTATGAGTTTGTTTTTTTTTTTTTGTAGATTTTTTGTATCATTTTAGTTTTGGGTAAATAAGCTAAATAATATATGTATAAAACATAATAAACTATATATAAATATAAAAACTTATAATTATATGGACAAACAAAAACCTAGTAGTCAAGGTTAAATTTATAAATTTTATACGGAGAAATTTGACACTTATCTACTTTTTCTGTTCTGAAAAACAGCCCAGTTTATAAAAATTTTTTTCAGCATCACGCTGTATCCATCACATGGCGTACTTTCAAAAAAGCCTTATAATTACAAAAATGCCCATCACTATTCTACCTACATTATTATATAAATGAATAACTTTACGTGTACGTCATCAAAACAAAAAAAAAGTTAAACAATAAAATCATCGCCGCCATCATCGCAGTGTTCATTACGAGCGCAGTTTCCAAAGGAAATTAGTCCAAGGATGGACTGAACCCGCAACGACGTAGTACTGTGACCTTGCGGACGACTCGGTGCTAGGCGGCAGGCGTTTGGTTTTACTTGGTTTTGTTTAATGATTTTCAACTGATTATGTAAAAAGGAGGGTGTTACAAGTTTGCATTTGTCTGTGTGTTTGTTTGTTTGTAGCGCCTGAACTGCTGAGTTTGGGATTTTTTTTTAATTGATAGCCTTGCTCGTGGCTATTTTTTTGTTATTTAAAAAATATATTAAAAAACAGCTACAAGGCCTTTGCTGTGGTGAGGTAGTGATTTATGGTTGTTTTTTTTTTTTTTTTTGTATTATTGTAACTTCAGCGGCGTTTATTAATCTGTATAATGGCAGAATAGGCAGAGAGAACTGAGTGTTAGGACACTATGTCGATTTTGATTTTTTTAAGTTAGAGGTATTATCTGTTGGGTTGCGTAATTCAACGACGCGCTTTTTTCTAACCTAAATGGGGTAATTAAAACATTTCTTCATAACGAGTGTATTTGTAACAAATAATTATTTATCGTTATCGCATGTTAATCATTTCACTATGAACAATATAGGCAGATCCAATAGGGAACCTGGGAACCTAGTAATTAGGAACCTTCAAAAATTAAAATATATTCCTCCACTCGGGGCAATGAAATATATAAAAATATTTCATTGCCTCGATTGGGGATTGAACCAACAACATGTCTCGATATGTAAATGAGATGTATAATTCTAAGAAATATATAAAATTAGTGTTTTAATTTAATGACATTGCGTATCGTTTGTTGTGACCTAGAGTACATATTTTAAGGCTTTATTTATTTAAATATTAAATTAACTAACCTTCAAATTATCTCTGTACGAAACAAACGTTGTTTTTCTTTTTTTCAATAATCTACCGTAGTTATGTAAAGTATTGTAAGATAATTCGTGGTTGTGGGTTCGATTCCTGTTCGAAGTAGTGTTTGTTTTTTTTTATTATTTGTATTTCCAAATTGTAGATGCCTGTCGTGGCGCAGCGGCACAAGCGTGTGACTGTGAACGACAGGTTGTGGGTTCGATCTTCACTTTAAGAAATTATTAAATATTTAATGTTTTCATTTCTTCGCTCTGGTTACAAGGAAAAACGCGGCGTTGAGTTCCGCCACGCAATACGCAATGTCTCAAAGTCGGCGGAAAGTGAGCAACGAATATGGAACGAAGTGTCTTAACATTAGGTTCCCAAGTACCCTTCCCTTTCTTTGTCTACCCTGCCACGTGCGGGATAAAGCGTGAAGCTGAAACCCTCGATTGAATATTACTTATATTCACATCGTTTTATATGATAAAGATAATTTATTCTTAGTTGAAATATTATATTTATTTATATTAAGACAGTTCATTGTTTAATTTTTTAATTAAATTAGACCTAGAATTAGAAGTTATACGAAAATAATGAAATGGTGTTTGAATTCGTACTTATCAATTATTACCACTGAGCATAGTTGGCGGACAATCAATTATTACCACTGAGCATAGTTGGCGTTGGCGTTAAAACAGTCCTTTCCGTTCCCCACTTTCCGACGAATTCGAGGTATTGCGTGTTGAGTGGTGGAACTCAATTCCGTTCTACGTGTGGAGATCGAACCCACAACCTGTCGTTTACAGTCACACTCTTGTGCGCTACGACATACCTCAACTCCTTACTCTTCAGAAAATATTAGTTAGTATAAGCATAGATTTCAGTGATCTGTTCTTTTGACGTCCAGACGCTCGCTTTCACTTACTTTCTATTAACATAGATGTTTCTTTTTTTTTAATTTGTATGATATTGTATGTTTATATATATTTAGTTTATTTTGGTAGTTTCTTCAGCTTCACGCTGTATCCCGCATGACTGTGGGTGGGATTCTGGTGTTAAGACACTTCGTTCCCCACTTTCTGATGATCGAGACATAGTGTTGAATGGCGGTACTCAACGCGGTACTCATACTATTTTATGTAACTGATCGCGATTCGAACCTATAGCCATCGTGTATACATACAGTCGCAAGCTTAAGTCACGGCTGCCTTTTGAAAGTTACTTTATATATTTAATAGTGTATAAAGTATCGCGTCATTATGAGGCCATATCATTCTGCACATATACATTATAAATATATATATATATATATATATATATATATATATATATATATATATATATATATATATATATATATATATATATATATATATATATATATATATATATATATATATATATATATATATATATATATATATATATGTATATGTATATATATATTTCAATTCTTCGCTCTGGTACAAGGCAAAATGCGTCGTTGAGTTCCGCCACTCAACACGCTATGCCTCAAAATTGGCGGAAAGTGAGAAACGGAAGTGGCCGCTCCACTTGTCTGTGTCTTAACGCTCCCAAGTTCCCTCTGACTATCCTGCCATGTGCGGGATACAACGTGAAGCTTATAAACAGAATACAATTTATATATGTAATAAATAAATAAATCAGTAAATAAATAAATAAATATAAAGTAATCCACCTGTGAGAGCCGGTTTTTGGCTACAAATGGCGACCGCGGCCGGTTCTTGCCATTAATCTTTATATCAGTCGTGTGACATAATCTTATCTTGTTAAACTAGTTGATATTTCGATTGGGATTAATGTTTCAGTGCACGGAGTGTTTTAACACTCTCTTTATCCCGCTGTTGGCGTGATACAGCGTGAAGGTAAATAAAATTAGGAAGGGAAATAATTATTTGTTGACTTATTCTTTGGCGCCAATTTAAATTTATATGTGTATTTTTTTTTTCTCGTATGTTGACCAAATTTATTTGACCAAATTTATTCTTGGTTTCTACTTTTTTTTAAGGTCACATACATTTTTATTTAATTACAAGGCAGAGTTTTTTTAATTTATTTTATTTGTTCTTTTTTTTTATATATATATAGATAGTGTGAAAATTTGCTTACAAAAAATAGTTTCTTTTTTTAAATATAAAAAGAATATTTATATTTCTCTAGTGTATCTTAATAAGTGTTTTACAAGCTTATTACATTTATGAATGAAAAGTAATAAGTATTATCGGATAGTAAGCTATCGATCTATTTGTTTCTAATGTGAAAATGTCGGTCACGTAGCTCGTGTGGCGCGAGTCTGCCGCGACGCGCGCCGACCACGCACGACCTCGCCCGACCGCCCCCGACCTCCTCCGAGCGGCTGACAGCTCGTCACACGTCCGTCACCGCCACTATGTACCCAATTACATAGTGCAGTGTACGTGGCCTACCTAACCACTGCACGCAAAATTCGGAACAAATCGATCATATTTACAGTTAGTACGCTGCAATAATTAATATTAAATCGATTCTACGCTATCTACGCGCCCGGGCGCACTGTAGTTGCGGTCGCGTCGCGCTCCGGACGCCCCAACACGCGAATATCGGCTCACTCGCGGTGATCTTAAGATTTTATATTGTTTAGACTTGGCTTTGCACAAATCCGCGTACCACAGTTTAAGTGTCGGCTCGCTTTACGCGGTCTATTCGTAATTTCTAACACGTGTGTCCACTGTTTACGTGCCACGGCTAGAGTCAATGACACTCCGCGTGACATACATTCGGAGAGTGAGCCCGCCAGCACGCCCGGTTTTTTCGCAAGCCCAACACTATAAGTTGCGTTTTATCAGACGTTTGTTGTTTGTTGTTTTTTTTTTGTCAGTGCCGTTCCATTGTTTTATTATCAGATTATCTGAGTGATAAGCGAGTTTTCCTCGATCTCGTATGGTATTTACTTTAGTTTGTCAGTATGTACATTTTATTTATTTGATGTCGTTGACGAATTTGTTTTTTTTTTTATTTTTTGGTTCTGTGTTGTGATACCGGTGCGTGCGTGATAAGGTGTCGCACGTCGATTATCTTCGATTGGTGTTAAATAAAACATACAATACAGTTAATTAATATATATATGTACATATGTGTGTGTATATTAATTATACTGTATATGCAAAGCCGGTGATATGTCACCTTTTTTTTTTAAATTACATATATAATCCATTTAATTCAATGCCATTTTTTTCGCGCGCGCCAAAAATTCCGCTGTGAACGTTTTAGTGACTATTTCGCGTTCCTATCGATTTATTTTCGCGTGTCACGGACGTCACAGGTGACGTCGGCTGAAACAATGTCCCCTTTCACTCACTGTGATTATTGTTTAAAAATGTATGCAACCAACTGTTGCTTGACGTTTGTGTAGCTTTCTAATGCGACCTTTTGTTTTTGTTATTTTTTTTTTATTATTTATTTATTTATATACAGATAATAAATTAGGAATTGTAGTGGATTTTTATATTAATTTACGTTTGACGTTTTATTTTTTTTTTGTTTATGGTGATTTTTTTTAATACACACAATAAATTTGGTTGTATTTTGTATTGAATCAACGATAGAATTTAATGTTCAGTTATGGTTTGCACGTGAAATATATATTTTTCACGGACATGTAGTTTATTTTTAGTTTGTTTAGTACGTCGTAGCTCATATACCTACGTTTCGTAGAGGAATGTTGTGTTATATACTCTGTAGCCGGCGTGGCTGTATGTGTGCACGCTATGTGCTATGAAGTAAAAAGTATGGCGCGAGCGCACGGTGCGGCAACGTCGCGCGGCCGCGGTGAAAACAATGCCTTTTATTACTTAACATTTTAGTTTATTTATTTATTTTTTTTTTTAATTTTTTTTATTATTTTTTTTTTTTATAATGTTCTGGATTGTTCGTTTGTTTGTTTGTTTAATGTTTTGTTAATTTACGTCGATATAATGGTTTTCTGTTCAAATTGTTTTTTTATTGTAATCGTAATTTGTTTTTGTTTATAGTTTATTAGAAATTATTATATTATGTGTATATACAACGTGATACAGACAAATAAAATGAAAATTACCGGTGTTATAAAAAATAGTAACCGAAGTTGACCTTTCGAAGCTTTACTAGCGCGGCCAGCTGACGCGGCGTTGTCGCACTTCCTCACGAAACGAACGATTCAGCCTTATCGCCTCTAACTCGACTCGATAAAGTCGAGTATCGTTTGAAAGTCGATTTATATAACCCACTTAGGACGTTCTAGCTACATCACTAGATACTTCCCGCGCGAAAAATTCGAATAGGTTTTTATCAGTCGCCTTCGGATTGTGGATTTAGACGGTTTTACGTTCTTTTTTTTTATAATTTTCTATATATTTCTTTATTATTTTCAATTCCAGCCAGTGTTTTTTAATGTTTGCGTCGTTTATTCCTGAAGGCTTTTATGGAGAACTATTTATAATAAATTATTATTATAGTAAATTAATAGATTATATTATATTTATATTAGTATAGTGAAAGTGTAAGTGATGTGTGCAAAGTGCAATATAAAAAAGTGAAACCAAAGTGTCCAAATAACTATTTATTTATATTATTTACAAAATATTAAATTAAATTAAACGCTGTATAGTCTAGTTCCTTTATACCAAAAATTTAAAAAGCGAAAACCACAGACTCTATATATATAATTTTTCAAAAAAAGAACATACATAGAGGATAACACAGTGTCAATCAATTTAGTCGTGAGGAAGATGTCGAGGTGACAAGGTGGCCTACATGCCAGTAGCGCTGGGCTCGCTCGGCGGCGAGGGCGAGTACCGCGAGTACCACCACCTCTCGCCGCACCCCCCCACTCACCATGTCCACTCCCACCCCCACGCCCACCAGATACAGTACCATGAGTACCCGCCGCCGATGTATCAAATGCCGGATCCTTATTTTAGGTAATTATTATTCTTTAGCATCACACTGTTTCTTGTACATGGCAATGTTGACAGCGGGAACCTGGGTACATAGTGTTGGGATACTTCCGCTTCATACTTCCCGCTAAGATTTTCGGGACTTTACGTCTTGAGTGATGGCAGTTAACACCGCTGGTAAAGAGTTACCAGAGCGAGGGAATTAAAATATTAAATATTTCATTGCCCCTACTGGGAATAGAATACGTGACTATCGCGTTTACATTCACACTCTAATGCCTCTGCGTCAGGATGGCCTAGGTAATCTTGAGGTGCCTTTTTTGCATATATATATATTTTTTGATTATAACACTTTTGTCATTTATGGGATTTGTCGTGGCGTAGAGCACAAGCATGTGACTTTAAACGGAACATCAATCGGTCGATCCCCACTCGAGATAATGAAATATTTAATATTTTAATGTTTTCATTTCGTTTCTCTGGTAACTAGGCAAAGCGCGGCGTTGAGTTCCGCCACTCAACACGCGTGTCTCAAAGTGTAGTACGGAACCGAGTGTCTTAAACACTAGGTTCCCAAATTTCCTCTCGAATACAATTTTTTTCTCGTTTCTTTTAGAATTTACTAAATATCTATCCTTATTCAAAGTATCTACATGATTTTTTTTCATCGTTCTGGGCCGTGTATTTTTGCTTGTGCCTTCGTCTGTCAGTCACACAATAACAGACTGATTTTATTGTACACGGTACCCGATTGCGGCTTCGCCCGCTTGGATTACACTATGTTATTTACCAATCTCAATTACTCTCTTGTTCTAATAACATTATCACTTTTAAGACAATATCTATACATTGAACATTGAAATTTCAGGTAGAAATATTTGAAATTGACGTACCTTTTTTTTATTTTTTAACCTATTTAAATGAAACAAACACTGAATGTTGATTTATTTAAAGCGATTGATAAATGAAAAAGTTGATAATTTTTATAAGCGTTTTAAATTTAAGTTTAGTAAATACATAATAGTTTGAAATTAAATATTTAATGCTTTCATTTCTTCGCTCTGGCAACGTAGGCGAAGCGCGGCGTTGAACTCCACCACCCAACAGGCAATGTGTCCGATTCTGCCGATAGTGTAAACGGAGCAGAGTGTTGTCTCAACACTAGGTTCCCAAGTTCCCTCTGCCCACTCCGCCATGTGCGGGATACAGCGTGATAAACAAGAAAAAAACCCAAACAAGTGCGAAACATCACAAACTGGCCAACCAATTGAATCCGCAACATCCGGCTTACAAACGACCGACATTTATTTAACTGCACGAACAAACGCACAGGAAGAGCGATTATATAGTATTTAACTACAATACGTGAAGATAGACACGTTGTTTATTACCTTTGAAGGTTAAAAGTTACTTTCACGCTGTATCACGCACACGGCAGAAGGAACTTGGGAACCTAATGTTAAGTAAGATTCCGTTCCATACTTTCCATCGACCTCAAAGGGGTATACAGGAGGATTCGTATAGATTACAAGGTGATTTATATAAAACTTTCAACATGTATATAGAAATATCTACTATGATTATCTATACTTGCGGCGTTGAGTTCCGCCACTCAACACGCAATGCCTCAAACTCGGCAGAAAGTGGGGAACGGAAGTGGAACAGAGTATCTTAACACTAGGTTCCCGGGTTCCCTTTGCCAACCCTGCCTCGTGCGGGATACAGCGTGAAGCTAAAAAAAAAAGATACAGAAAAATAACAGCGTTATGTTCCGCAACTTATCTCCCCAATATTTACAAAAAGTACGGAAAGTTCAAACTGATTTATGGAATATTTATTAATTAACTTTTTTAGTAAACGTATGAAATTCTTGAACGTTGCATGATTTGAACCCGCGTCTCTTGTTTATCGTTCAAACGTTACCACTAAGCCATACGTCCTCATCTAGTCACGTCGATGTTCTTACACGCGCGCTTACAACGTTATTTATGTTGTTAGCATCTCTGTAGGGACGATTTTTGTAAATTTCATATCGCTTGGACGGTCTCCACTAGGCGCGGGTTCAAATCCATTTTTTTTACAGTACTTAAAGAAACGTTTCATTCCTAAATGGAGAATAACGCTTTACGATATATTGAAAAAATATATTTTTTTTTTTCAATTTTCTCATTCCAGGAGGCACGCGCCCTACTTCGGGCAGCCAGACTACAGAGTATATGAACTCAATAAACGATTACAACAAAGGACAGAGGTGAATATTATTTATTATCTGTATTATTTACGTAAGCATATCGCAGGTTCGATATCCGGTTAATGCAAATTAAAAATGCAAAGGTCATTTGCTGGAGTGATTAAGTGATTTATCGATATAAATATTTACAAATTAAATATTAATTGTTTTCATTTCTTCGCTCTCTGGTAACAAGGCAAAGCGCGGTGTTGAGTTCCGCCGTTCAACATGCAATGCCTCAAATTCAGCGGAAAGTGGGGAATGCTACGGAGTGTCTTAACACTAGGTTGCCAAGTTCCCTCAGACTGCCTTTTTGCCGTAGAATAGGATCACCCTGGTATGATGGTGTCGTAAGAGGCGACTAAAGTGCGTGTGGTAGAGTCACCTTGTCAGCAATGGCAACACGCATGGGCAGACTCGACCGGATTGTTACCACCCCCGGCATTTAAGACCGGCGTTAAGTAGTGGCTTTGGCCACTGCGTTTCGCATTAGGTGATGCCTGGCCCCGGTGCCCTTCCACCTCAAAGGACGGCAATGCTCCTGTAGCTCCTCTGGAGTTACACGGGGTCGTGGGCGACGGTGATCACTTAACACCAGGTGACCCGTACGCTCGTTTGCCGCCTTTTCCATAAAATAAAGACTTTTATTCCATGTGCTAATTCTTCAATAATGTAAAGATGAAAATTTGTATGGCTTTGTTTTGGAATTAATCCATTTTTCAAGGAAAGCTATAATTTAAATTCTTTGTTTCATTCTCTCAGCTTCACGCTGTATCCCGCACATGGCAGAGTAGACAGATGTAACTTGGGAACCTAGTGTTGTGACACCCCATTCCTATTAAGATATTTCCATTCCCCACTTTCAGCCGTATTTGGGGCGTTGCGTGTTGAGTGACGGTACTAAACGCCGCGTTTTGCCCAGTTACCGGTGCGACGAACTAAAAATATTAAATATACCATTTCTTCACGTGATGATTGAACCCACAACCTGTCTTGTTCACCGAAGCGGGATAGAGCGTGAAAAGAAAAATAACTATATATATATATATATATATATATATATATATATATATATATATATATATATATATATATATATATATATATATATATATATATATATATATATATATATATATATAGATATATATATATATATATATATATATATATATATATATATATATATATATATATATATATATATATATATATATATATATATATATATATCACTCGGGTTGTTAAAGCTCTTGTTCTAACAATTTCACGCCCTGCTCCCATTATTCCACATGGCTCGTCCGTGACGTCAAAGTGACGTCATCCTTGTAGGAATATACCGCTTTCGAATACAGCCTTGGGAATATATACATAGTACATATATATACATATATATTTATATATGTGGTGTCATGACACTAGCCCGAGGCCGGTTCGCCCGCTTGAATCACACTATTTATTTACTAATCTCAATTACACTCTCTTGTTCTAATAACTTATCACTTTTAAAAACAATATCTCATACATTTGAAAACTGAAATTTTAACTAAATTAATAAAAAAAATAAATAAATAACTTATCAACATATATATATATAATATATATATATATATATATATATATATATATATATATATATATATATATATAATATAGTATATATATAGTATATATATATATCTATATATAATAATATATATATATATATAATTATAAACAACCAGCGCCATCTATTGTATGTTACTGGCAACTTCTAAAAGAATGAATCTATGAAAAAGTAAAGTTCTACCCTACTTCTTTTTATTTACTATATATTATTATGTAATACATTTGTTTGTTGGTGTTACTCAGCTTCTAGGCAGAGGGAACTTGGGAACCTAGTGTTAGACACTTCGTGCCATTTCCGTTCCCCACTTTTACTGAATTTGAAGCATCGAGTGTTGAGTGGCAGAACTTAAACGCTTGCCCTTTGCTGTACCGGAGCGAAGAATTGAAAAATATTAAATATTCATTTCCTCTCGTGTGTATCGAACCCGCAAACCCGTCGTTTACAGTCACAACCGCTTGTGCCGCTGCGCCACGACAGGCCTCGATATCAAGAAATATATTTTTTCATTATTTTCTTTATGGTATTCCAGGAATCCGATAACCTTTGGTGGGACGCGTTCGCGACAGAGTTCTTCGAGGACGACGCGACGCTCACGCTCACGTTTTGTTTAGAAGATGGACCCAAAAGATATAGTTAGTGTTTCTGTTGTGTTATCCTGGGAACCTAGTGTTGGGACACTCTGTCCCGTTCCCGTTAAGGCACTTTCGTGTTGCCTTGGTGTCAGAACAAGGTAATTTAATATTCCATTGCTTCAACTAGGCATCGAACCCACGACCAGTCGTGCTTATAGTCGCTTGTGCTTGTTAAAATTGTAGTGGAATTTGAACCTGTGCCTATTGGATACAGTTTCAGCGCTCTGACTAAGCCATATGTTCTCATTTAGCTACGTAGAAATTCTTATATGTGTTTTTGGTAAGAACGCTCTACTCAGTTTCACGCTGTATCCCGCACATGGCAGGGTAGGCAGAGGGAACTTGGGAACCTAGTGTTAAGACACTTCGTTCCACTTTCGTTCCCCATTTTTCGCCGAATTTGAGGCATTGCGAGTTGAGTGCCGGAACTCAACGCCGCGCTTTGCCTTGTACCAGAGCGAACAATATATTTTTTTTAGATTCACGCTGTATCCCGCACGAGGCAGGGTAGGCAGAGGGAAGCCGGGAACCTAGTGTCAAGACATTCCATTCCACTTCCGTTCTCCACTTTCCGCCAAATTTGAGGTATTGCGTGTTGAGTGGCGGAACTCAACGCCGCGCTTTGCCTTATTACCAGAGCGAAGAAATGAAACATTAAATATTTAATTTGAAAATATTAAATATTTCATTTCCTCGACTGGGGATCGAACCCAGAACCTGTCGGTTACAGTTACACTCTCGTGCCGCTGCGCCACGTCAGGCCTCCAGGATGCTATCTATATATATAATGTATATTCCCATTCCAGCAATAGGCAGGACGCTCATACCGCGCTACTTCCGCAGCATATACGAGGGCGGCGTCTCCGAGCTGTACTACACCATGCGCCAGCCCAAGGAGTCCTTCCACAACACGAGCATCACCCTGGACTGCGACCACTGCACCATGGTGACACACCACGGGAAGCCCATGTTCACTAAGGTTGGTGGTCGTTTTTGGGGCAGATGTGTTTGGGGGGTTGGGGCTTGTTGTGGTTTTGATGATAATAATTCTTTATTGTACCGTCTACAAATAAAATATTGGACAGAATGATAATTTATAATATTATATATAGTATTGTTTAATAGCAATTGATGTCAGTATCCTCAAGGCAGAGAAAATAGTGAAGGGACATAGGACAGGGGTGGAAATTGATATTTTTTTTTGGCTTCGGTGTGGTGGGCAGTGAGGTGCTATGCGGTGTTGTGTTACGCTATGTGACGTGCTGTGTGTTTTGACGAGTGTCGTAACGAGTTCGGCGGCGGCAGGTGTGCACGGAGGGGCGGCTCATCCTGGAGTTCACGTTCGACGACCTGATGCGCATCAAGTCGTGGCACCTGGCCGTGCGCGCGCACCGCGAGCTCATCCCGCGCCAGGCCGTGCACCCGCCCGACCACGCCGCGCTGGACCAGCTCGCCAAGAACATCACGCGCCAGGGCATCACCAACTCCACGCTCAACTACCTGAGGGTGAGTCCGCTGAGGAGATCCATCCATATATATATATATATATATATATATATATATATATATATATATATATATATATATATATATATATATATATATATATATATATATATATATATATTAATTAAGGGAAACGATTGTTTTGAAACTTGGTCACCATTGTGCGGGAAACAGCTTGAAATAACAGGCAAAAGTAATCTAATAATTCTAGTTTTATACGGCGTAACTCAACGCTGCGTTTGTTCCTAAACTTACTTATATACCAAATTTAACACCTAAAACACTGTTTTATACATATGTTTGTACTATGTGTCCACCAGCTATGCGTTATCCTGGAACCGATGCAGGAGCTGATGTCCCGGCACAAGGCGTACGCGCTCTCGCCCCGGGACTGCCTCAAGACCACGCTGTTCCAGAAGTGGCAGAGGATGGTAGCGCCGCCAGGTCAGATATATACATACACACACAAACACACACACACACACATATATATATATTCTTTTTTTTTCAGTTTCACGCTCTATCACGCAAATAATCGTAGTTCAGTGTTAGAACACTCCATTTTCCGTTTCACCCCGCTTTTTTTTTTTGTGTTTTTACTATAAAGTTTATATTATGTGTTTAAGATTTTAATTTTAAATTTATTCTATCCAATTGTAAATATTCATAAATAAATAAAATTTAAACTAATATATCCATTACCGAATGGAAATCGAACTCGCAACCCACGTGATTTATATATTTTTGAAGGATATTTAATTAAATATATATAAATTGTTTGTATGTCCAGAATCACAACGTCCAGCCAGCAAGCGGCGCAAGCGCAAGGGCAGCGCGGGCGCCAACGCGGCGCCGCCCGCGCCCGCCAAGAAACGATCTCCCGGACCCAACTTCAGCCTCGCCTCGCAGGTGCGTGACACGTAGTGCCCTAAACAGTGACACGTAGTGCCCCCACGGAGACACATAGTGCCCCAGAGACACATGGTGCCCTGTAGAATGGCACGTAGTAGTGTGACACATTGGTACTGTGTGAAGATTTAATGTTGGGCTTCTATTATTTAATTTAGTGGCTGTTAGGTGGTCGCAAAGTTAAAACACTCTGTTCCGAACTTAAGGCAATAGGTGTCGTGTGACGGAACACAACGCCGCGCTTTGTCTTGTTACCAGATTGAAAAAATATATATATTAATACTAATCTTTAAAAATGTATATAAATTTGAACGTAGCAGAATTTGTACCTGCGCCTCGTGTATACCATCCAAACGTTATTGGCCAACTAAGCCATACGTTCTCATCGAGCTACGTCGTAGTTCTTACACGCGCGCTTACAACGTTATTTATGTTGTTAGCATCTCTGTTGGGACGATTTTTACAATTGGTTAGAATTATCAATAGAAAATACTTTGATATAAATATTAAGCATTCTCTCATTGAAAGACGACAAATTGCAATCTATTTCGTTGAAATTTTCATACGTTTTTAAATTAGTATTATTTAAAAAGAGTAAAAATGGAATGTGGAATCCAAAATATGTAACCGACCCGCGCGCGGGATACGGCGTGATACAGCGTGAAGCGTCGCGTTTCAGGACGTGATGGTGGTGGGCGAGCCGTCGCTGATGGGGGGCGAGTTCGGCGACGAGGACGAGCGGCTCATCACGCGGCTCGAGAACACGCAGTACGAGGGCGACGCGGGCGAGTGGGCCGCGCCGCCCGCCTCGCCCGCCAAGACGCCGCCCACGCACTGACCGCACACTTATTATAGGACGACATGAGTTTACGCCTGCAGTTTCATTTCATTGCCCCTTCGCCCCTTCGCCCCGATCTCCCCTTTTTTTAGGTTTTTTTTTGAAATTTTGGGGTGTCCAGAGAGTGGGGTTGGTGTTTGAAGTGGTTGTGGTCGATGTCCTAGAGTGAGCAAATTGAAATATTGTATATCTATAATTGAAAATTTTCAATATTTAATTTGTTTCAATGGAGATCGAACCCACAGCCTGTCGCGGTGGAAGCTTGTGCCAATCACTTGTGCAAGTTTAGGTTGATGGAAAATGCCCCGGTATAATGCATGTGCTTAAAGAGAATTTTCGTTTCTTTTTTTTGTAATTGTGATCTATTGGAGAAGGGGGCTTTAAATGAGATATTGGAGGGGGCTTTAAATATAAAAATTTATTGAATGACACAATATACCCCCTTAGTAGAATATATACATACTTAGCAGTATACATTGTTTTTTTTTTTTATTTTGAGATATTGGTGAAGGGGCTTTAAAATATAAAATTATATTGCATAACACAATATGCCCCGGTAAACATGGACTTTACGGACCCTCGATTAGATTCAACTTTATTACACAATGTGCCTCATAAAGATATAAATCTTGACAGAATATGCCCCAGAACATATATTAAATAAATGTGTCCTTTTTATTAAAGGCTTATTGGCCTTAGTCTTGTCCAAATAAGACATATTTGCCCCGTAAGGCAATAATAATCTTGACAGAATATGCCCCAGTACATATATTAAATGAATGTTTCCTATTTATTTTAGGCCTATTGGCCTTAGTTTTGCCTAAATAGGACATTAATTTTAAAAAGTGTGAAATAAAAGTTTAAAAATAATAAAATAAGAAAAAAATATATATGTTATATTTAAAAACAACGTATAAATTACTATAATACGTAACGGGATTTGAACCAACACTCTTTTGGGATCGCACAAGCGCTTTGAGCACTAAGCTATCTCTCGTACGTTTTTTCGATACACACGAGAGGAAATGAAATATTTAATATTTCAAATTTTATATTTAATGTTTTCATTTCTTCGCTCAGGTGATAAGGCAAAGCGCGGCGTTGAATTCCGCCACTCAACGCGTAATGCCTCAAGTTCGGCGGAAAGTGTGGAACGGAGTGTCTTAACACTAGGTTCCCAGGTTCCCTCTGCCTACCCTGCCTCGTGCGGGATACAGCGTGAAGCTGAAAGAAAGGAAAGAAAGAAAGATTTAAATGAATGTCATAAATAATATTATGCGTAGCCACAGAGTATTTTTTTTTTTTTATATCACTGTGTATATATTTCATAATTAATAATAAATGATGAAAGAATAGTCTATGGTGCAATATATATATATATATATATATATATATATATATATATATATATATATATATATATATATATATATATATATATATATATATATATATATATATATATATATATATATATATATATATATATATATATATATATATATATATATATATATATATATATATATATATATATATTATATATATATATATATATATATATATATATATATATATATATATATATATATATATATATATATATATATATATATATATATATATATATATATATATATATATATATATATATATATATATATATATATATATATATATATATATATATATATATATATATATATATATATATATATATATATATATATATATATATATATATATATATATATATATATATATATATATATATATATATATATATATATATATATATATATATATATATATATATATATATATATATATATAAGTTTTCTACTCAGCTTCACGCTGTATCCCGCACACGGCAGGGTAGGCAGAAGGGAACTTGGGAACCTAGTGTTCCGTTCCCCACTTTCCGCCGTAATGACGGCGTTGCGTGTTGAGTGGCGAAGCTCAACGCCGCGCTTTGCCTTGTTACCAGAGCGAATACTTGAAAATGTTCTCGAGTGAGCATCGAACCCACAACCTGTCGTTTACAGTCACGCGCTTGTGCCGCTGCGCCACGACAGACACGTTTTGTGGTATAGATTATATGATAAATGAAATATTATGTATAGTAATATTTTTATAATTAAATATGGCGTTTTTTTTTTTCTTCATGCGCGTAATGTAGGCAGATAGGAGGTGGGAACCTAATGTTTAAAAAGGTTGTGGCGGAACTCAACGCCGCCAATAAAAAAAAATGATAAAACACATTGTTGTTGTTCAAAATTTTAAATTCCAATATATTTTTTAATTAAAGTAAATATATAAATAATTAAATAATGTATTAGAATAATTTAAGCATCTTTCAGCTTCACGCTGTATCCCGCTCATGACAGGGTAGGCTTGGGAACCTAGGGTTGAGACACTTGTTACTATCGGGACACCACAGTTCCCATTAACACACTTCCATTCTCTACCTTCGCCCGCTTGATGCACACTATCGTATTTACTAATCTGAATTACTTTTGTATTATACTAATTTAAAAAACGTAATAAATAATTGAATCGCTATTTCATCCGCTACTACATAAACAAACACCCCCTATAAGATGTTATTTAATATATCTTCAATGAACAGACAGCGATCGGTTACAGATTTATTATATGTATAGATAACGAATTATAATAAAACATGATGCCTGTCGTGGCGCAGCGGCACAAGAGTGTGACTGTAACCGACAGGTTCTGGGTTCGATCCCCAGTCGAGGAAATGAAATATTTAATATATTCAATTTAAATATTTAATGTTTCATTTGTTCGCTCTGGTAAAAAGGCAACGCGCGGCGTTGAATTCCGCCACTCGACACGCAATGCCTCAAATTCGGCGGAAAGTAGAGAACGGAAGTAAAACGGAGTGTCCTAACACTAGGTTCCCGGGTTCCCTCTGCCTACCCTGCCTCGTGCGGGATACAGCGTGAAGCCAAAAAAAAAATTATATGTATATATAACGAGTTATAATAAAACAAAAATAAGAAAGCTTCGCCATATGCAGTAGTGAAAACCACATTTGAATCGATAATGCCGTTTCTTAGATATGCATATATATATATATATATATATATATATATATATATATATATATATATATATATATATATATAAATATATATATATAAATATATATATATATATATATATATATATATATATATATATATATATATATATATATATATATATATATATATATATATATATATATATATATATATATATGTATATATATATATATATATATATATATATATATATATATATATATATATATATATATATATATATATATATATATATATATATATATATATATATATATATATACCGACAGTTCCAGTACCAAAAAGTAAATACAAAAAGGTGAATATGTGAAAATGGAGACGAGGATGTGACAAGAAATAGGTAAAAAATGTATTAAATGTATGTTATACTCAGCTTCACGCTGTATCCCGCACATGGCGGGGTATGAAGAGGGAACATGGGAACCTGGTGTTAAGACACTCTGTTTCATACCGTTCTCCACTTTCCGTGAGTGGCGGAACTCGACGCCGCGTTTCGCCCTGTAACCAGAGCGAGGAAATGAAAATGTTAAATTTAAATATTTAAATTGAAAATATTAAATATTTCATTTCCTCGACTGGGGATCGAACCCAGAACCTGTCGGTTACAGTCACACGCTTGTGCCGCTGCGCCATATATTTAAAATGCTGAATAAATGTTTATATATCACTTTATGCGCCTGTTGTGGCGTGGCACAAGCGTGTGACCGGAAACGCGTTTGATGTTTTCATTTCTTCGCTCTGGTAATAAACAGCAGCAGGCTTTTGCGTTGCGGCGTTGAGTTCCGCCACACAAACTCGGTAAAAGTCAAATTCGGCGGAAAGGGGGGAACGGAATTTAGTATGTTAATAAAAGGTTCCCTCGGCTTAACCTGTTCACTTTTTCATATAGAATTTTAATATAATCAAGAGGAAGTATATGGCTTACAAGACATACTAATGAGGAACGTACATACATATAAAAAAAATCTTTTCAAAGGCACATCGGACAGCGGGAACGTCTGTACGTGCTAACTTAACACTAGGTTCCCTAGTACCCTCCGCCTATCCTAAAGAAATAAGAAAATCATATTACTATGTACATATGGACTTTTTTCACTAACTTTGAGTTGAAAGTTCTTTTTTTTTTAGCCTCACGCTGTATTCCGCACGAAGCAGGGTAGGCAGAGGGAATCCGGGAACCTAGTGTTAACTCACTGCGTTCCACTTCCGTTCCCCACTTTCCACTTTCCGCAAAATTTGAGGCATTGCGTGTTGTGTGGCGGAACTCAACGCCGCGTTTTGCCTTGTACCAGAGCGAAGAAATGATAACATTAAATGTTTAAATTGAAGATATTAAATATATTTTTTTCTCAAATGTGTATGGAACCCACAACCTGTAGGTTACAGCTTGTGCCGCTGCGCCACGACAGGCCTCAAATTTAAATTATTAAGAAATTTATATATACAAATATTTATTATTGTTAAAATTTTAAATACTCGAAACAGCCAGTTCAGCCATATATTTATTTAAATGAAAAATTACTTTATTATTAAACATATGTATTATTTAAATATTAACTTATTACTGTATTTAAAATCGTGATACTTTTTGTGGATAAAAAAAAACAAATAAAAAGATCTTCTTCATCAGGCTTAAAGTTTACGAGTAAAATATACTGTACTGTTAAATTAAATGTCAACTTTGTTATGTTAGAAGCAATACATAATATATATTTAAAATTTAAATAATACACAATCAGTATAATGTGAAGTTAGTGCTGCTTGAGGCGAACGATAGATGGCAGCTTCCAAATTATAATTCGTTTCCAAATAAACGCAGCGCCATCTATTTGTGTTACAATGATATCTCAACAGTAAAAAATAAGCGGCGTTGAGTTGCGACAATACTAAGTTATCTCCAAAGAGTAAAGTAATATACTAACATGGGTATCTCTACCGACCATGTCAATTGTGGGATACATCGTGGAGCTGAAGGATAAAAATACAATTGTGTATAATACTCTATAATAAATTATGGAAAGTTAATAAATAAATATATCATATTAAAATACTTTTATTTTTTTTAATAAACCAAATGTAGATTATTAAATTAAAAAGAAAAATCTGAATTGTGATTGAATAAATAACTATTAATTTATGGTACAATATATAAACTATTTGGATTCGATTAATAAATATATTAATTATTTTTTAATTTACTTTCATTTCAATTCATAATTAAAATATTTTTATTTTATCGAGCAATTTTTGAACGCTTATTAACATTTTGACACTTTCGTCGCACGTCACCGGTGATGTTTTAGAACACGTTCCGAATCACCATCGAAAAGAAAATTTACTTATTATATATAACTATTTCATTTCAACATTTTTATAAAAAACATATAGAAAATATTAAAAATATGTATTATTATCAAATAATTAATATACTATCTAATAATTTACATTTAAAAAGTTGCTTTATTAAAAATAATAATAAACATTTAATAAAATTTTGCCCTGTATCGTTATTCAGAACGCATCTCTCAATTTCCAATCCACTCTTGCATACGACACGATACGTGGACGGCGGCCAGTGACAGTACTCAAACTATTCAACATTCTAAATTTACAATCTTAATCGAAACGTTCACTGAAAGACTGCAAAATGGTCACAAAATATATATTAACTTTATTCGCGCTCGCGATCAGCGGCTCCTTTGCACAATCCTGTCAGAATCCAAGAGTTGAAGCCGCGTCTTTCACGAGCTTAGATGCTACCGTCGTCACACAAATAGCTTATATTACTGAATTTACGTTGAACTGTGATAATCCTGTTGGAGAGAGCTATGCCCTGTATGCAGAGGTGGAAGGAAAAGCTTTGACTGCTGCTCGTATCGCAGAGAACAGATACCAGGTAAAGTGGAAAATCCTATAAGAAATATCTCATTTAGTTAAATTTCATTATTACTTTCACTTTAGTTTACATAAATTGGTAAGTAAAATGTTGTTAATGCCCATAACAATGTATATTGCTTGAATATTAATTAATATCTTTTATTTAAAACAAATAAAACCAATTTAAATGTGTTACTTATTCAGATAGCTGGTTCATGAGTTACTTTTGAATACTATAGTAAAATTGAAATGAATTTTGTACAAAAAAAAATTCTTTAATCTATTTATAATAAATGTTCATTTGCACTTGTCATTTGATATATTATTATTATTTTTCAGGTGTCCTGGACCGAAGAGCCTTCAAAGGCGAGATCAGGTGTACATGAGATCCACATCTTCGATGAAGAAGGTTGGGCATCACTACGTAGGGCTCGTCGTAGCGACCCATCTGTCGCTGTCGCTCCTTTGTTGGCTATCCAATTGCAACATCCTGGTAGTAAGTGTTGATACAAAATCAGAATATTCTTTTTTCCATTTGGCCATTACAAGCACTTTTAAATTGCCAAGTGACAGTGTTACAGGAAGCTGCCACTTGTTAGCAAAACAGATCTGGAGTTGCTTTTGTGGTTAATTTATAATAAAGTCATTTGTATCTAATTTAAATTTCTATTATGATATTCATTTGTGTAAGTTCTAACAATATGTGTTTATGATTTGAAAAAGGAAACCGTTAATCTTTGCATTACTTAAACATGCATTTCCTGTTTAAAATCCACCATTTTACCCAATAATGCTATGATCTAGCCCAGAAAACCTGTACATGTTAAGTAGAAACTATTAATGATGTTAGCGTTTTAGTAGGAGATTAAAAATTTGAAGATTATATATAACAAATCATAATTCGTAGTGATTCATTCAGGCTTATGCTGTATTTCCCCACATGGCACTGTAGGCAGAGGGTTCCCAAGTTCCCTTTTGTACACTGTCAATACTCCATAAAGAAATGAGACTATAACATATTTCATTTCCTCAAGTGGCGATCTAACGCAGTACCTTTTGTGTCAACAATCGCATGTATATGCCCCAGAGCATCAGTTCAGTTCATTTAAATTCGGCAGAAAGTAGGGAACGGAAGTGGAACAGACTGTCTTAACACTAGGTTCCCGGGTTCCCTCTGCCTACTCTGCCATGTGTGGGATACAGCGTGAAGCTAAAAAAAAAATCTCGAAAGGCTTTAATAATTTAACATTTGTATATATTTCAGCATATTTTAGTATTATGTTATTAATATTACTTTTTATTTACAGGCTACTCCGGCCCCTGGGTTAACTCGGAGGTTTTAGCTACTGCCATCTCGATCATTGTTGCATACACAGCTCTCAGGAACAAAAGCAAAATCTTAGCTTAGCGGTTAATATAGTTGATTTTAATATATTTTAAATTAAATTGTTTAAATTATACTTATATGCATTTAATTTTTTTACCTTTCATATGTTAACATTAACATAATATTTTGTTTATATATTTATATAACAAATAATCATTTGGAAATGGAGTGACTTAACATTAAGTTCCCGGGTTCCCTGCCTCGTGCGGGATAACGCGTGAAGCTATAACAAATAAAAATTGAAATATTTAAATTTAATTAAAATTACATTGTGTGGTACTCTAACAATGATATAAATTATAGTATTAACAAATTTTATGAATAAGATATATTTAAAAAAAAAAACTAAACTATACTGTACGTGAACACGTGAATAGTCAGTGGGGACTTGAGAACTTAGTGTTAAAACACTCCTTTCCCATTAAAACACTTCCGTTACCAACTCACCGCTGAAAGCGGCATGACGTGCTGACGGGTAATGTACATTCTAATTAAAAATATTGAATACGTAATCGCATTTACAATAGTACGCTTATGCCTCTGTGACGAGCGTGCCAGTCGAGCACTTCGCCTATGCCACGTAGAATGGAGAAGACACGAAGGAGGTTGTACGGTAGAAGAAATAATATTACACAATAGGAGAATGCATATTAAAAAAATACCATCAAGTTAAAAATTGGGAGGTTGGGGTGATGCTTGATCTCAGTGGTATTTATCTAGCTAGGAGCTAAACACCTTTTTTTTTATGTATAAGACAGGGCAAACGAGCTGACGGGTCACCTGATGGTAAGTGATCACCGCCGCCCACGGCCACGTGTAGCACCAGAGGAGCTACAGGAGCGTTGCCCGTATTTAAGGTGGATGGGCACCGGGGCCCGGCACTAAACAATGCGAAACGCAGTGGCCGAAGCCACTACTTAACGCCGGTTTTAAATGCCGGGGGTGGTAATGGTCTGGTCGAGTCTGCCCATGCGTGTTGCCAGTTCTGACAACGTGACTCTCCCACACGTACTTTAGTCGCCTCTAACGACACCATCAGGACCAGGGTGACCCTATTCTAAGCCGGTATCACACCTATAATTTTATAGGTGTGATACCGGCTTAGAATAGGGTCACCTGAGGCTGAGTTTTAGCCAATTGCATCCAAGACTGCGAGTGCAAGACAGATTTGGGTGCACATCGATCAAATCTTACACACACGTCCACGCCGGCTCCAGCAAGTCGCCACGCGTTGGAGCCGGGCCCACACTCCACCAGTGGGCCGTTCCCCCCGGGAAATGTAACATCTACCTCTCTATGGTGACACCTAAGTGTGTGAGGTGAAGGCGAGTCCTCGGTGCCTTAAAACCGAGTTTCTAGCCAAGGGAGCTAACCCCGAAACTAAAACCCCCAATCTTACGATGAGGATCACGCATAGAAGATGAATGGTTAATATAATAATTAATCGTAAACGCCACCTCGACAGTTCAGGCGTAATGTCGTTATCTAGCCTCTTCTTGGGGATGGGCGTCACCGTAACCCCAATAGTGACCGTTATATCGACCCTACTCGTGGGAACAAGATGAACGAACTTTTAAAAACAAAATCAAATTAAAAACCTGAACAAGCCAATCAATCGAAGGGCCGTAAAACTTATACTCAACAAGTTTTTCACAACAACTTATTTCAAAGAAGACCAAGATCGAACTCTCTCACAAAGCTCTGACCCAACATTTAGACCTGTCCGATTCCAGGCCAATAGATGACTCCAACTTAGAATCAGGCTGAGGTAAGGCTTTAACCAGCCTTCACTTCCGCCGCTGCGCACGGAGAATGCAATCTTGGTCCATACAACGAAAGAGAAAGGCGATCTTCTGGGCGCTCTCTTTGCCTCAAACTCGACTATGGATGACCAAGGAGCAACGCCGCCAATCATCCCGCGGTGTCAGAGCTCAATGCCTGACGTTAAAATCAGTCAGAAAGCTGTTAGGCGAGCTCTCTCTTCCTTGGACATTCACAAGTCGAGTGGGCCAGATGGCATCTCTCCTCTTGTGCTCCGTTCATGTGCTCCTGAGCTGACTCCGGTGTTAACGCGTCTCTTTCGGCACTCTTACTCAGTTGGCGTAGTCCCAGATCCGTGGAAGAGCGCTCTTATCCACCCGATCCCGAAAAAAGGCGATGGTTCCGATCCAACTAACTACAGGCCTATTGCTATCACCTCCCTGCTCTCTAAAGTTATGGAGAGCTTAATCAATAGCCAGCTCTTGGTTTATCTAGAGGATCACCGATTGATTAACGACCGCCAATATGGCTTTCGTCAGGGTCGCTCAACCGGTGATCTTCTGGTCTACCTAACCCACCACTAGGCTGCGGCTATTGATAGTAAGGGAGAGGGCCTGGCAGTTAGTCTGGACATGGCGAAGGCCTTCGATCGTGTGTGGCATGGGGCGCTCCTTGCGAAACTTCCATCTTACGGGCTTCCCGAGAATTTATGCAAGTGAATCGCTAGTTTTCTCACTGGGCGCAGCATCAAGGTTGCTGTCGACGGGTTTTGCTCTGAATACATGCCCATGAACGCTGGCGTCCCCCAAGGCTGCTTGCTGTCTCCTACGCTATTCTTCTGCATATCAATGATATGTTGGAGGACTCTAAAATACATTGTTATGCGGATGATAGCACTGTGGACGCTGTATACTCCGGCCGTGCAAGTCTTTCTCGGGAAAACGTCGACCAGTGCCGAAATCAACTTGTGTCTTCCGTTGAGGCATCCCTCAACAATGTCTCCGTATGGGGTGAAAAGAACCTAGTTCAATTCAACCCCCGGAAGACACAAGTCTGCGCGTTAACCACTAAAACAACCCCATTTGTCGTATCACTAGTTTTCAAGAACATTCCCCTTAAAGCCGCGCCCTGCCTCAGTATATTGGGCCTCAGTTTTTCGGGCGACTGCCAGTATCGTGATCATCTGGAAAGCAAGGCCAAGTTGGCCTCGAAGAAACTGGGGGTCATCAGCAGAGCGAGACAGTATTTCACGCCAAAACACCGTTTGGCCCTCTACTGTTCTCACCTCTGGTCTGGTGCACCCCAGTATCAGCTTGATCCATTTGATCGCGTACAACGTAGAGCCGTTCGAATCGTTGGGGCCCCAATGATCTGTGAGGGGCTTGACACTTTGGCTTTGCGTAGAGACGTATCTTCACTGTACGTTCTCTACCGCATTTATCACGGGTAGTGTTCTGGAAAACTGTTTGACTTGGTACCTGCCGCTGAATTTTCTAACCGCACAGTCCGCCTCAAATTACTGTACCATCCACAACATCTGGACACGTGGCACTCTACTACTGTGCGGTTTCGTAGGAATTTCCTTCCACGCACCATACATCTCTGGAACGACCTACCCGCGGCAGTATTTCCAGGTCGATACGACATGGGTACCTTCAAAAAGCGCGTCTACGTACACCTCAAAGGCCGGCAACGCACCTGTAGCTCCCCTGGTGTTACACGGGGCCGTGGGCGACGGTGATCATTCACCGTCAGGTGACCCGTACGCTCGTCATTTTTAGATTCTCCTTCTAAAATCTTGACAACCAACCAGTACTCGCTTCTCTGGACTACCTATAGATGACAACAATGACCCCATAGCAACTTTTAAACCTGATGGGCCTAACAAGCCGTCTCCGATTATCCTCTATGGCATAGAAGATGTCAACGAGCTGACCAAACTCATAGGCAATGTTTCTAATTTCTCGGATTTAAGGTTACAAATAATAAAAAAAGTCTTGTAAGAATTATGGTAGAAACCGCAGAAACATATAAAAAGGTCATAGAGTATAAAAAGGTCAGAAGAGATAAGGTAAAAATGACTCATAGGCCATTTTTCTAGAAAAGAAAATAAATGCTGTAGGATAGTTGTAAAAAAACTTTATCACTCCACTCCTCATGAAGAAATTGCCAAAAAGATAGAGAAATCTGAGAATAAAGTTAGGGGTGAAATTATAAACTCAAAATATGGCCCTGAAAAACTACCAATATCCACATTCTTCATCAATTAAGAGCCCAGTCCAAACAATAAACAAGTCAAATACATCAAGTATATCTATCACCAACGTGTTCTCATTAAAGATCCACGGAAATCCTCCAAGATTGTACAGTGCCATAGATGTCAGCAATATGGGCGCTCAAAGAACAACTGTATGAGGCCCTACCGTTGCGTGAAGTGTGGTGAAGGACACAAGACCTCTGAATGTCTGAAGGACAGAAATACTCCAGCCAAATTTGCTCTCTGTGCTTGCGATCACCCAGCAAACTTTAAAGGGGGCCAAGTATTTCTGAAAATATCAGCCCAAAAGAAAGTATATAAGTATCCCATCTAGTTTCAGCTCGACAAATGTCAAGTCCTTATTCCAATTTTATCCACAACAGGGAACACTTCCCCTCTCTATCTATGCAAACTGTCACCACCAATCTCTTAGATTTCTCTCAACCACCCAGATCGTCATTTGCCAATATTACTGCCAACCAACCAAAAGCGAATGATTCTCCTGAAGAGTCACAAAACTTTCCTCAACCTTCGTTGCTTAAAACAATTCTCACAACACAATCCGAATGGAACTTTTCCGGATGGAAGTTTTACTTCAACAAATATCAACTTTGATAAATTTCCTTAGAACAGAGATATCCAAGCTTAGTCCCTAAAGGCTACTCTCCGTGTAATGGCTTGGAACATTAATGGACTCTCCCCCAACACAGGTGAACTGGAAACTATTCTAATTCATAACAAAATCAATGTTGCTCTCATCTCTGAGTCTCATTCTACCGTAAGAAGTTCTCCTAGGATCAATAGATATAAAATTTACTACACCCCACATCCTGACGGTGTGGGGTGCTCACGCTGGGGCAGCAATTGTGATCAAGTCCAATGTAAAACATTCTTTACTTGAACCATATTCAACAGACTTTCTGCAGGCATCTACCATTATGATTGAAGACCGATTGGCATCCTTAATCTTCTCAACAGTTTACTGCCCGCCTAGATTTAAAATTTCAGACGCAATATTTTCTAAGTTCTTCCTAACTCTTCCCTCTCTGGGGGCTGGTCACCCTTTTATCACTGGTGGAGATTGCAGTGCTAAACACAATTACTTTCTATTACTCTAACTCGAATAAGAGAGCTGAAGAAAAGTCTAGATTCAAACAGTCTCAGGCTCTGGTCAACAGGAAATCCCACCTACTAGCCTCAAGACCCAAAAGGTGAGTGGTCCCTGACCCTGATCTTAGCGTCGTTTTTTCTTTGTCCCCGACTTTTTAGTATGAAGACAGTCAGTCATCGTTCATCGCATTGGGTTAATAGATGTACCCCTGTGGCACGACATATTAAAAAAAAAAGCTAATCAAAATGAATTTGACATTGACAGAACGTATATCAAGTTTTCAACTTGCTGTCATTTGTCAAAATCTTATATTAAAAATACTAAGAGGTTATGTTTATTTCATTTTATATATACTTAAAATTAAACACCAAACCAACTAGAGCTGTAATATTTAAATAAATAATAATAAAAATGACGATAAAACCCATAAACAAAGAGGACCCCGAGGACGATCACGTCGAATCGATGCTGAAGAAAGCTGGATGCTTAGACTTACATTATAAAGTTCTGGTATGTTGCAAAATTAAACAGAAGTAAGAAAATCATGAACATTTTATTATTTCTTTACGTTTATTTGTTAGAAAATAATGTTATGAATTTCAATTGCCATTTAAAAGATTTGGATAAAATAAATGTTTTGTAGGATACAATATTTATAACTTTTATAAAATATTAAAATTGTGTAACTTGATTTCTGAGTAACTTTTTTATGATTTCGATTGTAATTTGATTCCGATTTGAGGTGTGTCGTGTCGCAGCGGCACAAGCGTGTGACTGTTAACAACAGGTTGTAGGTTCGATCCCCAGTTGAGTAAAATGAAATATCTTCAAATTAAATATTTAATCTTTTCATTTCGTTGCTCTGGATACATTGCAGATTGCAGCATTGAGTTTCGCCACTCAACACATTTTACCTCTAATAGGGCCTCTAATAACGTGGAATGGTGTGTTTTCATACTGGGCTCCCAAGTTCCCTCTGCCTACCCTGCCATGTGCAGGATACAGTGGAAGCTGTGAGAGAACTTGATTTGAACTGTATCACGAAAGTTCTTCATAGAGACTATAAACTCAACAGTTTGTGGGTTTCAGGTAGTGAAATATTAATTATTTTCATTTCTTTCCTCTCGTAACAAGGCCAGACCTTAATAATACTTACCTTCACACTGTATCCCGCACATGGCAGGGTAGGCAGAGGAAACTTGGAAAATTTACGTTAAGACACTCCGTTGCATTTGCATTCCCCACTTTCCGCTGATTTTGAGGCATTGAGGCAGGAAACATTAAATATTTAAATTGAAAACATTAAATATTTCATTTCTTTGAGTGGGAATCGAACCCACAACCTGTTGGTGTTACTGTCACAGCCTTGTGCCGCTGCACCATGATAGGCCACCTTAATAATATTACTTTAAATAACAAAATTACTATTGTCCTTTTTTATTTTCTTTTGTTTAAATTTATCTAGTCTTCATATTTATATTTCCAGGAATGTATAAACACCACAAGAGATTGGCGGAAGTGTCAGACAGAAGTAAATGACTTTAAAGAATGCATTGATAAGCATAAGCAAGAAATGAGTCGATCTAACAGATAATTACAGCTAACTATTGATTATTTAAGAACATTTTTAATTATTTATTGTTGTTAAATTTAGAATTAGTCTGTAAATTTAATATTTAAAATGTATTTGTGAGTTAATTGATAGAAGAAATAATTAAATACATATTATTTTGTCTTTTTAGTTTTCATTTTAGGAAGTACAATGTAACCATTTAATGTATTTAAATTAACACTGGAATATTTTACGGTGAAAAATAGTATATATGTATAGTATGCAACTTGTAGACAATGTAAGCAGAAGGAACCTGGGAACCAAGTATTAAGTCACTGTTCATTTCCCCACTTTGCGCCAAATATGTTGTTACGTTATATGTTGAGTGAAGTAATGAAATAAATATGTTATGTTAATATTATTAATTTAATATTTTATGTTTATTATTTAATATAGAAAATATTTAATATTTTCTATATTAAATATTTCATTATCTTAAGTGGGGATAGATCCCACAACGTTTCGCTTACGCTTGTGCCCCAGCGCTATAACAGGCTTCAATATATCATCGATTTTAAAATATAGAGAATCCTTGATGCGGGCCGGACTTTTCATTTATAAAAAATTAGCGCTGTAAAATTAAAATTAACAATTGCCTTGTGAAATTGCATAGTAATATTTTTTTAAATTAATTATTTAACAATAATGCAATGTCTTTTTTATACCACAATAAAAATTTTTAAAATATTATTCTACTTTAATTAAAAAAATAAATTAAACATTTGCATTCTCTTCCCATTTCCCAACTATCTATGCGTAAAAAAAAAACATGAACGTCAAAGTCATATTGTTTTGACATTACGCTGTCTGTACTTCGTTTAAGGTTATAATTTATAAATAAACAAAATGCTCAGAAGATTAAGAATACCAAATATCTCATTTATATGCACAAATTACTCTACTAAAGTAGAAATTGATTCAACTTTAAAGGAACAGTTCGATAGTAAGCAATACAAGCCAAGAAGTCATCCTGGAAGATCGCAAGCTAAATTTGTAACCATACCTCCTGATATACAGAAGGCAATACAAATTATATTGCAAGATGCTGGCGCCAAATCATACCACAAAGACAGTGTTAAGTTAAACAATTATCTCCATTCCCGCCATTTACCGCCGGAAGACGATGAAATTAGAAATAAAGCAGCTAAAATACATGAAAGTGTTTCCAAAAAAATTTACTCCAAAATTGATAAGAAACTGTCTCAGGAAGAACAAGAGGCGTATGAACAAAAGGTGAATACTACAGTTTTCAATGTGTTAAAGAAAAATGTATACAGATGGGGAAATATATCCTACGATCAAGCTACAAGTTTAGAATACTTAATGTCACGAGCTGCACCCGAATATGCTATTTTGGTACGAATATTTGATGAAATTAAAAGAAGATTACCAGATTATAAACCTAGAAGTTTTTTCGATTTTGGCTCAGGCGTAGGTACAGGTACTTGGGCGGCGAATAACTTTTGGTTGGGTGATATTTTTGAGTATTACACCGTAGATACATCAACACATATGAATGATTTAGCTCGACTCATACTTTGTCAAGGCAGAGATAACGTAGAAATGCCTTTTAAAGCGTATTTCCAAAGACAATTTTTACCTGCGTCTGCCGATTTAAAATATAATATAGTGTTATCAGCATTTTCGCTATTTGAAATGCCCAATATGAAGAGTAGATTGGAAACAATACAGAAATTATGGAATAAAACCGAGGATTTCTTGGTTATAGTGGAACATGGATCCAATGAGGGCTTTCAAGTTGTGAACGAAGCAAGAGAATTTGTTTTAAATTCATCTCAAACCGCAAAAGGATATGCATTCGCTCCATGTCCAAACGACAATGTATGTCCCAGATACTTAGAACAAAAAACACCGTGTAATTTTCTAATAAAATATGAAACGATACCTTTCCCTTTAAAATCTGAAGTTGTCGCTGATTTATTTAGTTATATAATTTTGAGGAAAGGTGAGAGACCAACCGATGATCCTCAATGGCCGAGGCTAGTTAGGGCACCGATAGTCAGATCTGGTCATACCATTTGTAGATTATGTACTGCTGAAGGGGAATTGAAAGAAATTATTTTCTCTAAAGGGAAACACGATGTTCACACATATAGATGTGCTCGGTCGAGTAACTGGGGCGATGTGTTGCCAGTTAAATAAATTATTTTTAGTTTGTTTATTGTTTTATTTAGTTTTGAAATTTTCATTGTGAAATATTGTATATTTTATTGTATTTACTGTACTATTAGTTTAGCTTGTTGCCGCACATGGTAGGGTGTGGCAACAAGCTCAGAGGCAGGAAGCTGAGAGGTAGGCAAAGGGAATTTACATAGTTTTAAGACACTATTCTGTTCCTTATTTTCCTCCAAATTTGAAGCATTGCCTGTTGAGTGGCGGAACTCAACGCCGCGCTTTGCCTTGTTACCAGATCGAAGAAATGATGACATTAAATATTTCCTTTCATCCAGTGAAGATACAACCTATCGCGTTTATAGTCACAGGCTTGTGCTGCTGCGCCACGACAGACCATTATAGCTCCATTTTATCTCATATATCGGGGTAGGCGGAGAAACTAGTGTTAAGTCACTCTTCATAGGTATATCTAGATCTATTTGTTAGGAAGCTTAGACTTTGAACAAAAAAAATCTTGGGAAGGATTTTTTAAAATTTTTATTTTTAATTTCAAGTTACAAGTTCTGGAGTGAGCAAACGACTATTCTTGATTGGGCATTGCCCATCTGCCAATAACTTGTTACGCTCTCCAGGTACTTCTTAGCTCCCTAACCCTCATTTTCTGTTCAAATTTTGATAAACATTATGCTAATTAGCGTAATTTAACGCTGCACTTCGTCTCTTTAACAAAGTAACAAAAAAAACCTCGAGAGGGATTCGATACTACAACATATGCTATACCACGTAACAACTGTGCAGATAAAATATAATAGTAAGATGTATTTAAGATCAATATTAACAAAGAAAACGTAAATAATTCTTAGACTGACGTATGGGGACTACCATTTTGAAACCCTGACGAAAACAACTTGAGTCGTAACTGTACATCTGTTTGTGGTGTCGTAGCTCGAAAACGAAATAACCGTTTCTGATATGGTCTCTGGGTTTACCTGAGTATATAATAAATTAGGGTGTTTTTAATGGTTAGTGCGCACACTTGAGTCTTCTAGGGGTTGAAGTGAACCAGGTCCTTTTCACCCCAGCGGCGAAGGCCTTCGATCGAGGGTGGCACGGGGCGCTACTTGCAAAACTTCCATCTTAGGGCTTCCCGAGAATTTATGCCCGGCCAGCTTTCTTCCATCTTAGGGCTTCCCGAGAATTTATGCTAGCTTTCTCACTGGGTGCAGCATCAGAGTCGCCATCGATATCGGTTTCTGCTCCGAATACCCGTGAACGCCGGCGTCCCCCAAGGCTGCGTGCTGTCCCCTACGCTATTTCTTCTGCATATCAATGATATGTTGGAGGACTCTAACATACATTGTTATGCAGATGATAGCACTGTGGATGCTGTATATTCCGACTTGAAGACCACTATAGACAGATTGTGGGTTCGATCCTAACTCGAGGAAATGACCGCCACTTAACACGCAATGTTGCAAGTTCAGCGGACGGTCTAAAAGGAAAATTGGAAATGGTATTAACATTAGGTTCCTAAATTCTCTCTGCCTGTCTGCCTGACCCTGCCACGTACGATACAGCGTGAAGTAGAAAAAAAAAACGGTGTTAATTCTTGAACTGATTCTTGTTGTTTATTTAGGTTTTAGTTATTTTTATCTATACATATAATAAATCTGTAACTGATCGCTGTCTGTTCATGGAAGATATATTAAATAACATCTTATAGGGGACGTTTGTTTATGTAGGTAATAGAGGACAAAACTATTTTTTTTTTTTTTTTAATTTTTATCTGTTTGTCTGTGCGTTTGTACGCGCTAATATTAGAAACAGCTCATCAGATTTAAATGCAGTTTATGCTATTATATTGTGGCAAATTATTTTCAACATGTAGTGTTTATTTTATCTAAAACAGGTAATAAAAAAAAGTTATGGTCCATTCTAAATATTTAATTTGACAAATTATATTAATTTAGCAGAACTTTTCAATGTATAGATATTGTCTTAAAAGTGATAATGTTATTAGAACAAGAGAGTAATTGAGGTTAGTAAATAAAAAAAAATTAAAGCTAAACGAAGTCGCTAGCGTATTGCAAGTATTTAGTATTTTCTAATTATGCCATTAAAATGTTATGTGAAAATTAATTTTTAAATTCTCAATAAAATATATATTTAATTAAAAACAGTAATTTAAAGTTAAATAATATTTATTTAACTGGCATCGAACCCGCAAGTAAGTCATTAACTAACCACTGGATCTATTTACTTAACGGTACATTTCTTATCAAATTGATAAGATAAGAATTTTTGGTAGATAAACGACTAAGATTGATTTTTGTACATCCAAGTAGTAAAATGTTTCACTTCGAAAAAAGGCAAAAAGCGGCGTTGAGTTCCGCCACTCAACACGCAATGCCTCAAATTCGGCGGAAAGTGGGGAACTGAAGTGGAACGGAGTGTTTTAACACTAGGTTCCCAAGTTCCCTCTGCCTACCCTGCAATGTACAGGATACAGCGTGAAGCCGAGTATAGAGATCTACATTGACTGATTGTCAGCGGATACGTACGGATACGACGTCATATTAATAATTGTTGTAAAAGAGTAAATAGTAAATAGTTTAGATGTATATTTTTTTTTTAGCTTCACGCTGTATCCCGCACGAGGCAGGGTAGGCAGAGGGAACCCAGGAACCTAGTGTAAAGACACTCCGTTCCACTTCCGTTCCCCACTTTCCGCCTAATTTGAGGCATTGCGTGTTGAGTGGCGGAACTCAACGCCGCGCTTTTGCCTTATTACCAGAGCGAAGAAATGAAACATTAAAAATTTAAATTGAAAATATAAAATATTTCATTTCCTCGACTGGTGATCGAACCCAGAACCTGTCGGTTTCAGTCACACTCTTGTGCCGCTGCGCCACGACAGGCCTCAGGCTTTAGATGTATATGTTATTTCTTTTCCCTTTGCATAATTACAACTTATTGTTATATTACATTACAGTTTTTATCATTTTTGTACTTGCGCATATCCACAAAATAGGATAAAAGAGAGTTTAGTGCCAGATCTCTCTCTCTTTCCCACTCTCTCTATATATTAGAGGAAAAAAAAATTAACAGAAAAAAAATATCCTCGAGTAACGATAGAAGCCACAACACAATCTAACTTACAAACGCTAGCGCCACTGCGCCATGAAGGACAGGCCATCATTTACGATTAATACCATTTTCCTCTGACTGTACCACCCACATACTCGTTTCGTTTTAGTATTAGCTCGATATTCATATCGTTTGCACGTCGCGTGTTAACATGTTGTTTCTGAGGTTGTTGTGTTTTTTGTTTATTTATATCGAATACGGGAATGCCAGTGAGTTAATATTGATTTTCTAAAAAATCTAGATTCTAAGCGGTTTTTTTTTATGAAAAATATATGTATGTTGTGCAATATATGAATAAATTAGTTGTTGCGGCCTGTAGTGGCGCAGTGGAAAGGCTGTGGGTTCGATTTCCACTTGAGAAAATTACATTTTTAATATTTTGATTTCCATTCTCTGGTAACTAGACGAAGCGCGGCGTTCAGCTCCACCGCTCAATACGCAATGTCTTAAATTCGGGAGAAAGTGGGGAACAGAAGTGTACTATTGGGAATGAAGTGTCTTAACACTAGGTTCCCAAATTGTCTCTGTCTACCCCCTACTATGTTTGCGGGATACAGTTGCTCACGCTAGGAAAAAAATATTAGAAGTGTGTTTTTAATTGTTTTTAAATTTGAGATATTTTTTAATAGTCTCTTTGTTAAAAACTTTTATTGTTTTACTTCAGATTAATTGACCAGCTGTTGTTAGTTCGTGTATGTAGATAATATATGTTAATGTTGCCATTCTAAATAATTACACGGTAGTAAATTTAAATTTAAAACGCGTATAAAAATTTTAAACGAAGCAGGATTTGAACCTGCGCCTCTGGAAAACCGTTCCAGCGCTCTGACCAACTAAGCCATTCGTTCTCACCAAGCTCCTAAGTGTGGAATAACACTTTAAAACATAGTAAAAATAAAATAAAAAAAAATAGCCGTCATGGGACGCCTGGCAGATGTAAAATATCGTGTATGTACAAGTAATATGCATAAAAGATAATATTATTACAGGAATTAAATATAGCCTAATGAGAAAATAAAATATACATATGTATACCTCAGTATAGCGTGGCGACGTGTCGCGCCGAGGCAACCTGCTTCATAGATGTACACCCCCCTCCCCTTGCTGTTTCGCCGTGCGACATATATCGGCCGCCGGCCATCATTCATTTTAATACCAATTACAATTTTAAATTCGTAATATCTTTTGAATGGATAGTCTGATTAGAATAAAATAAAAAGTTACTTATAGCTATTGAAACAATCTTGCTCAATAAATAATTTATTTGGATAAGGATTAATATTCGACGATAATATGATCAATAAACTTAGGCTAATAATTTTAATTACTTTTATTCTATGGAAAATTGGTTATAATGGCTAAAATATAAATATTTGGTTTATACTATCGCGGACTTTTTTGTAGGCATTATTGAGTTCTATAACTTTTCTATACAAATCAACCATACATCTCTAACCATTTAGGCAGCGTTCGCGAGAATCGCTTACATACGGCAGTTTTTTCGTCGACTTACTCCACGATTTTCACTACCACGAAAAATTCTATCTATTTTCCGGGATAAAATATATCCTATACGGATATACGGATTCGGAAGAGTCCCTCTAAGTAATCGTAAAAGAAATTTTTAAATCGGTCCAGTACAAACATACAAAAATACAAAGGTTTCCTCTTTATAATATTAGTATAGATAACGTGGCAACCCGTCGCCACGGCAAGCGTCGCCACGCCAACAATTCGGTTTACAAGTGATCCTATAGATGTTTCCCATCAAAAATTACACGGTAGTTCAAAATAAATAAAGTAATATATTTTTTTAATTTTTATAATTTATCTATAATTAGATTAAGTTCTTTTTGAGAGGGGCACTACACTACTACATATATTATTTCTTAAACATCCTTAGGATATCAAGTAGTGGATCAACGCAATATCAGTGATAGAGGGTGTTATTAAAATAATAATAATAAAAATGTCTAGGCCAGTTATTTTTATTTATATATATATATATATATATATATATATATATATATATATATATATATATATATATATATATATATATATATATATATATATATATATATATATATATATATATATATATATATTATATATATATATATATATATATATATATAACGAAAATTACAAGTACGTAATATAAGTAAATAAAAATCTAAATTTTGTACTTTTTTAATTTTTATTTATTCATAGGATTAATAAACACGTTCCTTTTGTAATTCATGAACTAATTGGAAACAATTGTTGTTACGATTAAAGTAATAAAATAAAGTTTTTGTAAATTAAAAAGAAAAATCTGGCCTGTCGTGGCGCAGCGGCACAAGAGTGTGACTGTAACCGACAGGTTCTGGGTTCGATCCCCAGTCGAGGAAATGAAATATTTAATATTTTCAATTTAAATATTTCATGTTTCATTTCTTCGCTCTGGTAAAAAGGTAAAGCGCGGCGTTGAGTTCCGCCACTCAACACGCAATGCCTCAAATTCGGCGGAAAGTGGGGAACGGAAGTGGAACGGAGTGTCTTTACACTAGGTTCCCGAGTTCCCTCTGCCTACCCTGCCTCGTGCGGTATACAGCGTGAAGCTGAGTGAGTAAGTGAAAAAAAAATCTTTCAATGTGATATTTGAACGAAGCCAGTGAAAAAAAAAAAATTTTTACTTTAAAAACATTTATGGTGTATGGCGAGTTAAAAAATAATGCTTGTTGGGGTAAAGATAATTAGTCACAATTTTTTTAAGATATGTCGTAAAAATCTTAAAAGATGATTAGTAAATCTCACTCAGCTTCACGCTGTATCCCGCACTTGACAGTAAATCTCACTCAGCTGCACGCTGTATCCCGCACTTGACAACTTGGAACCTAGTGTTAAGACACTGAGTTCCATTTTCGTTCCGTTCCGCCGATTCGAGGCATTGCGTGTTGAGTGGTGAAATTCAACGCCTCGCTTTGCCTTGTTGCCAGAGCGAAGAAATTAAAATATTAAATATTTAACTTTTTTTTTTTCTTTTTTTTTCAGCTTCACACTGTATCCCGCATTAGGCAGGGTAGGCAGAGGGAACGAAAGTGAAACCTAGTGTTATGACACTCCGTTCCACTTCCGTTCCCCACCTTCCGCCGAATTTGAGGTATTGCGTGTTGAGTGGCGGAACTCAACGCCGCGCTTTTGCCTTATTACCAGAGCGAAGAAATGAAACATTAAATATAGAAACAGTAAATATTAATATTTAACTTCAAAATATTAAATTAAATATATATATATATATATATATATATATATATATATATATATATATATATATATATATATATATATATATATATATATATATATAATATATATATATATATATATATATATATATATATATATATATATATATATATATATATATATATATATATATATATATATATATATATATATATATATATATATATATATATATATATATATATATATATATATATATATATATATATATATATATATATATATATATAGATATATATATATATATATATATATATATATATATATATATATATATATATATATATATATATATATATATATATATATTATATATATATATATATATATATATATATATATATATATGAGAGCGAAGAAATGAAACATTAAATATTTAAATTGTAAATATTAATATTTAACTTCAAAATATTAAATTAAATATATATATATATATATATATATATATATATATATATATATATATATATATATATATATATATATATATTAAATATTTCATTTCTTCGAGTGGAAATTAAACCCACAACCTCTCGTTTACAGTCACACGCTTGTGCCGCTGCTCCACGACAGGCCCCAATCAATGAAACAGATAAGATATTCATGTAAGACATAATAACCATTTTTTTTCTAAAGCAGATGCTCAAAATGACTTTCATCAACTCGAATCCCCTTAACGATCTTAGAGCCAATCAGTTATTCTTAACTCTATGGTTAATTTTTATGTTCATTGTCTTTCATCGTTATTCATTGTCTCACAGACGGCTTCTTTAAAATAACCCCATAAAAATAATGAAGAGGATTCAGATTAGGCGATCACGGAGGGCCTGGTATGGTACCAGCGCGTCCTATCTACAACTTGGGCATGTTTGATTTAAATAGTTAATTACTTGACGAGTAAGACGGACGGTTGCACCGACGTGTTTTAACCACATTCTTTCGCAAACTTCTTTCGGCACTACTTTTAATAAATTATTAAATTCGTTTCTTAAAAAATCTAAGTAATGAACTCTATTTAGTCTCGGTGGAAGTTCAAATGGACCGATGACTCTACTGTCCAGGATGCCCAGAAATTAACTCCAAAGTGTTACTGAAATCGGTAGTCCCTCACAATTCTAGGATTTTCTTGGGTCCAATTAAGTAGGCTGTGCATGTTCAACACTTCAACCCTTTTGAACCATAAGATGGAATTACAAAAAAGTGGATATTTTCTATAGCGACGTCGCATTTCTCCACAGAAATCTTAAGAAAATCCATAGGAGGAGAGGATTTTTCCTTTATAGGATCCCATGTACAGTAATTACTGCGAAGCAACACGAGTTGGTCTAGACTAGCGAGCACTAGTTGAATCTTCCTCTACTTCTCTTAACACCTGTCGTTCGTCGATTACTTTTGGTCGTCCTTCAGGATTAGCGGCTCCAGGAAATAGTTCTCCTAAAAATGCGTTGTTTACACGAATAAAAACGCGTTAATCAGAATAACGATCTCGATTAGGATAGCGTTTCCGATATGTTCATGCTTGCCGATTCCCGTCACGTACACTGTAAATAAAATGCATTTCAGCATTAATACGAGGAGTATAGGTATAAGGAATTCCAGCTAGTCTTTTTTTTTAGCTTCACGCTGTATCCCGCACGAGGCAGGGTAGGCAGAGGGAACTCGGGAACCTAGTGTAAAGACACTCCGTTCCACTTCCGTTCCCCACTTTCCGCCGAATTTGAGGCATTGCGTGTTGAGTGGCGGAACTCAACGCCGCGCTTTGCCTTATTACCAGAGCGAAGAAATGAAACATTAAATATTTAAATTGAAAATATTAAATATTTCATTTCCCCGACTGGGGATCGAACCCAGAACCTGTCGGTTACAATCACACTCTTGTGCCGCTGCGCCACGACAGGCCTCAGCTAGTCAAGTATCCAAATCTCAAGCACAAACAAAACCCAAAAAATAGCGTCGTCCAATGACTTCCGAACCGGAAGTAACTGAGTGAGAAGGGAAGTAAGTCGACACCTGATCCGGGCGATCTCTGCGTAAACAATAAAGACTAGTAGATCGTAACTATCGATTCATTCAGGAGCTAAAGTGCCACGGACAAACAGACAAGTCAATTGGCATCGGGGGTTAAAAACTTAACTTAGCTTCACGCTATATCCCTAGCGTGGTAGGCAGAGGGTACGGAATGCCAAAAGCTACGGTCTCGGCATACCTCTTGGCAAAATTCATACAAGGCGCCAAGACTCATCGACCGCACTATAAATAACGGTATTACCGTTATTCAGACACAGATGTGACTAACAGTATAATGAGGAAAGTGTTGTTTCACGTTGTGTTTTTACTAAATATATATATAGAAATAAATTGTGCTCAGATTTCTTTTTTTTTTTAGCTTCACGCTTTATCCCGCACGTGGTAGGGTAGGCAGAGGGAACACGGAAACCTAGATTTAGAACACTCCTATTAAAATAAAGATCTTTTGTAGGAAATGCGTGTTGAGTTGCGGAACACAACGCCGCTGTATTGCTCAGCATTTACGAAGATATCAAAAAATCCTTTCATTTTGTTTTAGCAGGAATCGAACCCCCTGCCCCACGACTGGCCTCGTTTCAAGTCAACATTTTTTTTTTTTTACTTTTTTTATGTAATTCTATTCTATATTAGCTTCCCGTCCGATTTTTTTTTACACAATTTTAATTTCTTTCTTGTCTTCTTGCTGTTGTGTCTCTTTTATCCTACAAAATTTTTTACTTCTTCTTCTTTGAGTGCCTCTTCAATCCTGAAACTTGGCCGCTAGCTTCCCATACTCTGCTCTGTCTAATGCTAGACTGAATAATTCTTCTACGGATTTGATTCCGGTTCTATTTTATTTACCAGCCGATTTAAATTTAACAAACTCTAAATGTTGAAGGAAGGTTGGCAAAATATTATCGTGAAAACTGCATTTAAATTTGCTTAGCCAACACAGACAAACAGACAAAAAATTATACTATTTTGGGCCCTATTATATAAACAAACACCCCCTATAAGATGTTATTTAATATATCTTTCATGAACAGACAGCGATCGGTTACAGATTTATTATATGTATGTATAGATTAATATTATGAATAGTTGGTTTGGTTGAACGAAGATATCTCAGGAACTAAGGCTCTGATTTGTTCTCTCCTTGTATTTTAATAGTGTATTGATCAAAAATATACCGTTTATCATGTTTATCTGGATGTGGTTACATTGGTTACTTCAATATTTGACATGGCTTATAAAATGCAAAAGAAAATAATAAAATCCTGATTGGGAATCAAACCCATAACCCTTTTGTTTGTAGAAAAAGAAAAAAAGCCATTTTTTTGTTTTATTTTTTTTTCTGTATCCCGCATATGGCAGGGTAGGCTGAGGGAACTTGGGAACCTAGTGTTAAGACACTCCGTTACGTTCCTCACCTTCCCCGAATTACTACATGTTAAGTGGCGGAACTTAACGCCGCTTTAGAATACTTCCTAATGTGAGTGGAGTATCTTAAGTCGTTATATATACATATACATACATATATAATAATAATTTAAAACTTTTTTTCAGGCTGTAATTTATCACTAAAGAATGACTTCGGAAATCCTTCGCCAGTTTATTTAAAAAATGGCGACTTTTTGGCGCCAAACGCGACGGGCGCCATTTTGTTTCGACGTTCAGAAACAATGCGAGTGGCGTGTCCAGGGAAAAGCAGATTTATCATATTGGGAACAGAAAATACTACTTTTAATGTATTTGTATGTATCTTTTTAAATTCACGCATTATCCTGCATATAGCAGGGAAGGTGAGGGAACCTGGGAACCAAATGCTTAGACACTGTTCCCATTTAAAGAACCGGCCTTACTTTTCGCAGAATTCTGGAGGCATTGCATGATGAGTTACCAGGGCATTGAAGGGAATTGAAAATATTAAATATTTCTAATTATTAGGACACGCTTATTCCCTCATGCAGTTCCTGATGTATGTTGTGTTTGACATAAATTCACGTCGAGCTTTGCTACACCTTCACGCTGTATCCCGCACATGACAGGGTAGACAGAGAAAAATTGGGAACCTTAAGATAAAACACTTCATTCTTTATTCCCCACTGAATTTGAGGCATTGCGTGTCGAGAGGCGTAACTCAACGCCGCGCCTTTACTTGTTACCAAAGTAAAGAAATGGAAATATTACCTACAAACTACTAACAAAAACTAAACGCTAGGGAAAAGTTGCCATAATATAATATAATAGCAAAAACTTCAATCACATCTAGTTAATCATTTCTAAGCTCAAAGATTACCGCGTACAGACAAACAGACAAAAATGAAGAAAAACAATAACACTATATTGATTTCTATAACATGGATAGAGGAGAGATAAGAAAGTCGCCTATAATGTCTGTAATAGAACGTACAACCAGTCACGCATAAACGCTGCGGTCTCCTGACTTTTATAAACTTTAAATAATTTTTCTAGGATATATTTACTGATAAGTCAAAGCGCGGCGCTGAGCTCCGCCACTCAACACGCAATGCCTCAAATTCGGCGGAAAGTGGGAAACAGAAGTGGAACGGAGTAACACTAGGTTCCCGGGTTCCCTCTGCCTACCCTGCCTAATGCTGGATACAGCGTGAAGATGAGATATTTTTACTATTTAGGAAGGAAAAATTCTTAAATTCTAAACGTATAAAAACTTTAACGAAGCAGGATTTGAACCCGCGCCTCTTGGAAACCGTCCAAGCGTTCTTACCAACTAAGCTCGAAATTCTTATACGCTTGTTACAACTTATTTATATTGTTAGCATTTCTGTAGGGACGATTTCGACGTAGCATGATGAGAACGTATGGCTTAGTTGGTCAGAGCGCTTGGACGGTTTCCAAGAGGCACAGGTTCAAATCCTGCCTCGTTCAAATTTTTATACGTTTTTAAATTTAGAATATATATTTCTAGGATATAAAATGTGTGAAAGACTCCACATTCCGTGCGACCAAAGGCTCTTGGGTGGGGAACCTCAAAGAGATCAAGTGCAGCGGCCCGCCTTGGTTCACTACCGAACATATCGGGAGTTGCTATAAAAGACAGAAATTATATAGGTAAGAAAATATAACTTATATACAGCCTTCACGCTGTATCCCGCACATGGCGGGGTGGACAGAGGGAACATGGGAACCTAGTATTGAGACACTCCGTTTCGTTCCCCACTTTCCGCGCAATTTGGGGCTTTGCGCTGTGGCAAAATGGCAAAGCGTGTCACAGCGATCGGGGTCTTTTGAGCAATTAATTACTATAGTAACAAAACCATGCAATATCACAAATTCAGACAAACAAGTTGGGAACCTAGTGAATAAAATAAGGTTCCCTCATACTGCTCGGGAACATTGAGGGGTTCAGTGCGGGATGCTGACACAAGACAAATGTTATTTTTTTCCAGGGTGGGCTATAAGATAGAAGATAGCTTCCATTCTTTATACGAGGCATGCTACGACAAAGATTTAGTTAATACTTTATACGTGAAACATATATTAAAGCCGAACGCCCTTCACATACAGACAGGAAGACGACCGTCTTTTATTGGTAAGAAAATAATTTAAAAACAAAAACGGTCAAGTGTGAGTCGGTTCTGTATCAATTTCTTCATTTTAGGTATTTTTTATAAATAATAATAATAATAATAATAATAATAAAGCCCATTTATTTCCAATCTACAATTCTAGTTACATGGGTTGTTTTGGTGTACACATACTTATTATTTAATCTTTAATATCCTAATGATTGTATAACCTAATTATGCCTTATAAATATTTAAAAAGAAAACTTAGTCACTAATTTTATTCGGTATCAATTTCTTGGGTATCGTCGATCGGAACCCCTTTTGGGTAAAGGCCTCCCCCAGCTTCTTCCAAACCTCTCTGCGTTTAGCTTTTGTTTGCCACTCTCTTCCCGCTATAATCTTTATATCGTCTATCCACCTTTTCCTCGGGCGCCCTTTTTTTCTTTTTTTATCTGGTCCGGTCCATAAAGTAGTCCTTAACGTCCATCTTTTGTCGGTACACCTGGCTATATGTCCTGCCCATTGCCATTTCTGTTTTAGAGCATATTGTAAGGCATCTATTACTTTAGTCTCAAGTCTGATGTTTTTGCTTTTTATTTTGTTTATTTTCTTTATTTTTAGTACGCTCCTTTCCATTGCTTTTTGGCATGTTACAAATTTTGCTTTTGTTTTTGTCTTAAATGTCCACGTTTGGCAACCGTATGTAAGAGTAGGTGAGACGCAGGTGTCCAAGACCATTTTTTTTCAAGTGTAGGGGGAAATCGCCTTTCAGTATTTCTTTTAAAGACCAAAATTTTTTCCAGCTCATATCGATGCGCCGCTGCACTTCTAGTTCTTCGCTTCTGTCTTCAAATGATAGTTGTTTGCCGAGGTAGATGTATTTGGTTACATATTCGAGTGGTTTTCTGTTCATGAGAATAATTTTTGGGTGACTGTTCGTCATTATTTTAGTTTTACTTTCGTTCATAATAAGACCTACCTTATTACTTTCTGCATTTAGAGTGCTTATCATTTTTTCTAGCATTTTACTTGTGTCGGCAAGTAAAACAATATCGTCCGCGAATCTGAGGTGAGTTAGTCGGTTTTGGTTAACTCTAATCCCTTCCGACTGCCAGTTGATGTTTTCAAAGATGTGTTGTAGTAGCATTATGAATAGTTTTGGAGAGAGAGGATCCCCCTGTCTCACTCCCCTGCAGATCGGTATGTCGGGACCTCGCGTCTCTAATCTGACTTGGCTTATGCTTCCCTTGTAGATATTCTTTAGAACTCCTGTGTAGCTTTCGTCTACTTGACATTTGGCAAGCGCTTCCCAGATAGCCACGTGAGAGATCGTGTCAAACGCTTTGGCGTAATCGATGAAAGCAATATACAGAGGACTATCAAACTCTGTGTATTTCTCTAGTACTTGTTGCAATACTTGTATATGATCCATCGTAGAAAACCCGGAACGAACCCTGCTTGTTCAATTGGTTGATAGCTATCGATCTTGGGACCCAACCGACTTTGGAGGATTGACATGAACAACTTGTAAACACTGGATAGAAGACTAATTGGACGGTAATTAGAGATATCTCGAGGGTCTCCTTTTTTGTATAGCAGTATAATATCGGATCTTTTCCACTGAACCGGTACCTGACCTGTGTTCAGGACTTTGTTGAACAGGTGTGTAAGTGAATGTGTTAGCAGAGTGCCGCCAGCTTTAAGTGCTTCATTACGTATGCCGTCAGGACCAGGGCTTTTGTCTGGTTTTAGTTTCCTTATGTGACGCATGACTTCTTGCTCGTCCACTGGCTGCAGTGCGCTCGTATATTGGGAGACTATTCCCTCTATGTCCGCGTCCGTCTTATAAGGAGTTGACTTAGTATAGAGTTGCTTGTACAAATCTGTGGCGCAATGCATGACGTCCTGTCTTGTTTTCGATTCCCCTGAATTTGCCTTTAAGTCCCGAATCCAATTTTTATGTGTGATCAGTTTTTTATAGGCTCTTTTCGTGCTTCTGTAAGTGTTTAGGTTGGTTTCTATTATTTTATGTCTATGATCCTTGTAGTCTTTGTCTATTGCTCTACTTGTAGTTTTGAAAAGGATGCTAAGTTCTTCTTTCATTGCTTTAGTTCTTTGTTTGATTTTCAGAAGTTCGTTTCTTCTTGTAAGCATGTTTCTAGTAGACTCACTAAATATATTATTCACGGGCCTTAGTTCCTTATTTACTGATCTACTTGCAAGACTGTTATTGATGGTGTAGGCTAGCTTATCGTAGAAAACTTGAATGTCTTCTACTTGCTCTACTTCCAATTGTTGTATTTTAGTCTGGAGATTTTTTAAGTAAGAGGATATATCCTCTTCTGTTTTTAGTGTCATGAATTGCGTTTTGAATTGCGTGTTGATCTCCCTCTTTTCCTTTGGTCTAACACATATGTAGCTCTGATTAAGCGATGGTCAGATGCGAATCCGAAGCCATGTATGATTTCGACATTGCTAATCCGCGTGGGGTGGTTTGACAGTATATAATCGATTTCATTTCTAGTGTTACCCCCAGGGGGTTTCCACGTCCACCTGCGGTTTTTCCGAATCTTAAAAAAGGAGTTCATTATAAACAGTTTATGCTCTGACGCGTATTGTAGTAGTTTTTCTCCTCTTTCATTTCTATTTCCTTGCCCATATTTTCCTAGAACTAAGTTTTCCTTATCTTGCGTTCTTGGTTGGCCCACTTTAGCGTTAAAGTCGCCGATAAACAATACGTCATTTGTTACTTGATTTTGAGCTTCCTGCAAAGTTTGGTAAAATAGATTGATTTCTTCATTTGTTGCCATTTCAGTAGGCGCGTATGCTTGTATTATTGTAATTAGTTGGGTGTTGTATTTTAGTTTAAGCAGAGCTTAAACTAAAATACAACACCCAACTAATCTTGACGTATCAACCCACTAATCTTGACGTATTGTGAATTCAGTTGCGGCGTTCAACGCCGCGCTTTGTTTAGTTACTGATTTCTTACTTGCAATCAATAAAATGGTAATATATATTTTTTTCATTTACTAATTATGAAAAATTAAATTAAATGACATTTAATGCTGCACGATAACAACATACACTATCCTAAGAGGAGATTGAACTGACAACCATCAAATGACATAACATTCGACAGACAGGTCTCCGCACATATATACCTTGTCCTCCAAGAGCGAGTCAATCATGTCGTTGGAGTGGCGCAGCTTGTCCGCCAGCTCCGTCACCTGCGCGCGCTCCGTCTGCAGGCGGTCCAGCTCGGCGGCCTGCGCGCGCAGGTCGGCGGCGAGGCCGGCCACGTCGTCGTCGCGGCGCAGCAGCAGCTGCGCGTGGTGCAGCAGCTGCGCGCGCAGCTCGGCCTCGGCGCTCAGCGCGCGATAACTTTAAGATTCTGACAGAGCTGAAAAGCTAATAATGTTATTCTTGTGCTCTTTTCTTATTAAAAACTCAACTCCGTACAGACCGAGTGTTTCGCCTATGTAGTAAAATATATAATCATCGTATTCTTCTATTGCATTGCCCATTCTTCTGACTTCTGCCAAGCCAAGTATATCAATTTTTATTTTTTGTAGCGTGTATGTTAATTCTATAAATCTTTTTGATGTTGCTAGTGATCTTACGTTGAATGTTCCAATTTTGAGAGATTGTTGTAATTTTTTTCCTGTTCTTGCTGTTTCTGTTATTTTGTTAATGTTTACTGGGGGGTTGTGGTCTTTTTCCCCCCACGGGGACCAGCCGGCTTGGGGGAGGAAAGATTTTTTCTGTTTTGTTTTGTTTTTTATTTTGTTTCGTTTTCCGATTTCCGTTGGCTAGTTGCTATTGTTCCGTTGATGTTGATATTGTTGAGAGCGATTGGGAACGGCCTCTCATCATATCAAACGCGTTTTTTCTGTTATTTTTAACTAAGCCTGTTGTTATTTGTAGTTTCTTTGGCTGTGATTTATCTAGCGGCGAAGTTGTTGTCTCTCTCTTTCTCTTTTCTGTGTTTCTCAAGCTTTCTTTCACAATCAGTTTATCGTATTTTATATAGGCGAGGTTTCCTTTTGTCTTTCCTCCATTAGTTTGGGTTGCAGTGACTTTCTAATTTCTAATGTTTCTTTTGAGAAGTCCTCTGTTATATATAATTCCTTTAGCTTCTTTTTGTTCCTCGTTATTTCGGCCTTTTTCCATGCGCTCACTAGTGAGACTAGCAGAGGCCTAGGTTTCTCGTTCTTATTTTTTATGCCAATACGATAGATGTTATTAATTTCATAGCTTTCTATATTTATGCCAAGATCGTCTGATATATGATTTTTGAGACACATCATTAAATCTTGTGTTGACTGTTCTTTCTCGGCTAATCCATGAACTATAATGTTTTTTAATTTTTTATAAATAAAATGTGATAAATAATATTAATTAGTTGTGGCGTGTCGCGGCGCAGCGACGCAAACGTGTGACTGTAAACTATGGGTTGCGGGTTCGATACACACTCGAGGAAATGAGATATTTAATGTTTAACGTTTTCATTTCTTCGCTGATGTAACTTTTTAATTTATTAACCAATTTAAATAAAACATATAATCAATGTTGAGGGTAAGGAGGCTCGCCAAAATGTAATAATGAAAACTGTATTAAAATATGATCAGCCGTTTCTGAGATTAACGCTTACAAGCACACAGACAAACAGACAACAATTTTAAAAATCACTATTTTCTCTCTTACTACATAAACAAACACCCCAATAAGATGTTATTTAATATATCTTCCATGAACAGACAGCGATCAGTTACGGATTTATTATATGTATAGATTTGATTTCCTCAAGCGAGCACGGAACCCCCGACCTATCGCTCACAGTCCTACACTTCATAATTATTTCTTTACAGAAGGTGAATTATTTGGAAAATTAAAAATGTCCAAATTATATACAATGGCACATCAAAGGAGTCGTTTGAGAACAATTTTGGGAGAAGGCATGGACGCGCACTACGTGACTAAGGCACAGGTATGTTAATCGTTACTCCGATTACGTGGGAGGGTAGGCCATGGGAAGTTGTTTTAGGTTCCCGTTCCGCACGCATTGGCCATATTATGAAAACTGCCTAGAGCGGCACGCTGCACTCTGCATTCTGGAAGAACGAGTAATATATGGAATTCGGGAACTGAATTAACTATAAACGATGATTGCGGCAAATGGAAGATTCAGAGGCTTTTTATATAGTTAGATATCTCTGGTCTAAACGGGTATAATAAGTGTCTCAACGGTAACGGAGTGTCTTTACACTAGGTTCCCAAGTTCCCTCTGGTTTAGGGATACAGTGTAAAGCAAATACAAAAAGCAAAAATGTATAAAAAAGTCGTATTACGACAATTTCCACTTAAAAATAGAAGAATATTAAAATAACTTTTATTTCCGATCTGGTAAGACATAGTGTAAAAAAAAATTTTTAACTATGGTTTTTTTTTGTCTTCACGCTGTATGCTATACTTGGCAGGGTAGGCAGAGGAAACTTGGGAACCCACTGTTAGGTTCCCTTCGCCTACAAAGTTCTCGTGGGCATTATTTATATTAATTTTCAGCTATTTAATTTAAATCATCACTTTTAGTCACTGTATTCCGGCTACGGGGTGGAAGGCAGAAGAAACTTGGAAATCTAGTGTTAAAAAACTCCATCCTGTTCCATTCCCAACTTTCTGCCGAATTTGAGACATTGAATGTTGAGTGGCGGAACTCAACGCCGCGCTTTGCCTCTTTACCAGAGCGAAGAAATGAAAACATTAAATATTTAAATTGAAAATATGAAATATCTCATTTCCTCTCGTGTGTATAGAACCCACAACCTGTCGTTTACAGTCACACGCTTGTGCCGCTGCGCCACGACAGACCTCAGAATTGGGTTGTTCATATACTTATTCTAAGTGTATATCTAAACTAATTATAATATAATTACTATCTACTTTAAGCTCTTTAAAAGACCATTTCATTATCAAATAGGTCAAAGATATGGTTATTTTTTACGCAATAAGTATAGTAGTTACCATTATGATTAGCTGTGATATAGAGGTCTGTCGTGGCGCAGCGGCGCAAGCGTGTGACAGTAAACGACGGGTTGTGGGTTCTATACACACGAGTGGAAATGAAATATTTTAAATTTCATTTCTTCGAACAGTGTGGGCTTAACACTAGGTTCCCAAGTTCCTTCTGTACAACCCTACTGTTCATGTGCGGGAAACAGCGTGAAACTGATAATAATATTAGCCCATACGTAAATTTTATTATAAAACATGGACGTAAAGTCACAGTATAATTTAAAAATATGTATATATGAATTTATACATATATATATATATATATATATATATATATATATATATATATATATATATATATATATATATATATATATATATATATATATATATATATATATATATATATATATATATATATATATATATATATATATATATATATATATATATATATATATATATATATATATATATATATATATATATATATATATATATATATATATATATATATATATATATATATATATATATATATATATATATATATATATATATATATATATATATATATATATATATATATATATATATATATATATCTATATATATATATATATATATATATATATATATATATATATATATATATATATATCTATATATATATAATATATATATATATATATATATATATATATATATATATATATATATATATATATATATATATATATATATATATATATATATATATTTAAAAATATGTATATATGAATTTATACATATAATAAATCTGTAACTGATGTCTGCCTGTTTATTGAAGATATATTAAATAACATCTTATAGGGGGTGTTTGTTTATGTAGTAGGAGAAAAAATAGTGATTTTAAAATTGTTGTCTGTTTGTATGTGCGTTTGTACGCGTTAATCTCAGAAACTGCTAAGCAGTATTTAATGCAGTTTTCATTATTGGATATATTTTGGCAACCGTCTCTTAACGTTTAGTGTTTGTTTTATTTAAGCCGATTAAAACATAAACAAAGTTACTTCAATTTAAAATATTAAGTTCGACAAAATTGCTACAATGTTTTTATTAATTTAGCTGTAATTTCAGTTTACAATGTATAGATATTGTCTTAAAAGTGATAATGTTATTAGAACAAGAGAGTAATTGACATTAGTAAATAACATAGTGTAAATCAAGCGGGCGAAGATTAATTATAAACATAATTTTGGTCCCCAGTATTTGAACCGGGGTCACTTAGCCCCCAGAGCCGACTTCCCGCTGCTGGCGCAGCAGCGCGCGACCTTCCACTACGTGAACACGGCGCCGCAGTGGGCGCGCGGGAACGCGGGGGACTGGGCCGCCCTGGAGGACGTGAGCTTCCTTTTTCTCTCCTATGGTAGGGAACCTTGTGTTAAGTCACTTGGTTCCCCTACGATCAGCGGAAAACAATTCCTTTCAATATGTATAGAATTCGCTAAAACTCAGACACAAGAAGCCTTTATTTCAGCCTTCACGCTGTATCCCGCACATAGCGGAACTTAGTGTTAAAACACTCCGTTCTCTCCCTTACTTTCCGCTTTTGAGGAATTTGCGTGTTGAGTGACGCAACTGAACGCCGCGCTGTGGCTTTTTTTACAAGAATGAAAACATAATTTATTTTATTTTGTAATTTCTTCGAATGGGACTCGAACCCACAGCCTGTCGTGTCTACAGTTGCACGTTTTACCAAAAAAAAAAAATTTTTTTTTTTATAAATAAAATGTGACAATTAACTGTAAAATTTATTCAATTCAATTCAATTCAAAATATAAAGCAGTTGATGAAATAAAATCAATCTCTCTTACATTTAAGACACATATTGCTAAAAAGGTACTGTACATATAGCTAATCCGCCATTTTATATTGGCAGCCATTTTGAATTTGTTTTTTTTTATTTGATACCTTTTGTTGTTGTTTAGAAATATATACACTGCCATTTTGTTACGGCAGCCATTTTGTTACAGCAGCCATTTTGTTACGGAAGCCATTTTGTTATGGAAGCTATTTTGTTACGGCAGCCATTTTGTTGCGGCAGACATTTTGCTATGGCAGCCATTTTGGATTATAAACAATACCAATTATAATTTCATTCTTATCAAAAATAAAAATATATTCTAAGGCGAAAATTTGATAGAGTTTAGACTCTCTCATGCCTATCATACTTACGCTGTTTCTTGTATGGCTTCTTCTCAGATCTGAGGCGGTAACGTTAGTGACCCGGTGGTAACATGATTAACGTTGAACATAACAAATGAAGCTTATTACTTAATTTTTTTTAAATCAAATATTTTAATTTAAATAAATTCACAGGCACTACGTCGTAGAGTGAATAAATACGGATCACCCTTGACCGTATACACTGGCACGTACGGAGTCATCACGTTAGAAGATAAGGCGTCGATCCCTAGGAACATCTTTCTAGAGGTGGATGACAACAATAATGAAATATTACCAGTTCCAATGTATTTTTATAAAGTAAGTATTTTTATTTTCCGCAGTATCCCTCGCATGGTGGGGAAGGCAGAGGGAACCTTGGTATATAGTGTCAAGATTCTTTGTTCCCATTAATACACTGTGAGACATTGCGTGTTGAGTGGCGGAACTCAACGCCGCGCTTTACCTTGGTTACCATAGCGAAGAAATGAAAATATTAAATATTTAATTTCCTCGAGTGGGGATCGAACCCACGACCTGTACACTAGATACGAAAAAAAAACGTATTATTTATTTAATATATATTTGTATAACTTACATAATTCACTATCATGAAAATTATAATTATTGGGACAGTCATATTAAAAATGAGGCCTGTCGTGGCGCAGCGGCACAAGCGTGTGACTGTAACCGACAGGTTCTGGGTTCGATACACACGAGAGATATTATATTAATATTTTCAATTTAAACATTCAATGTTTTCATTCAAGCGGAGAACGGAAGTGGAACGGAGTGTCTTAACACTAGGTTCCCGGATTCCCTCTGGCGACCCTACCGTGTGCGGGATACAGCGTGAAGTTGGAAAAAAATATTTACATTCCTTCGCTCTGGTACAAGGCAAAACGCGGTGTTGAGTTCCGCCACTAAATACAACACACAATGCCTCAAATTGAGGAGGAAAGTGAGGAACGGAAGTGGAACGGAGTGCCTTAACACTAGGTTCCCAAATTTCCTCTGCCTACCCTACCGTGTGCGCGATACAGCGTGAAGCTGAGTGAGTGAGAGGGAACATGCGAATCTGGCGTTAGGACACTGCATTCCCATCAAGACATTATTCTCCACTGTCCAATAATTTTACGTACATATAACAGACATAGACGACTGTATTATGGCATAGTAATGTCTTTGATTTTCGCGATTGTTACACATTTTAAATGAAACACTTTTTAAACGGATTAATCGCGTATATTGAATGGTAAACATTTTTGGGAAACCCGACGTTTCGAACACTTTACAGTAGTCCGTGGTCGCGGGTAGACTGAGGTGGCATTTGTCTGTCAGTTGATATAATTATTATATCAAACTACCGCCAACGATTCCTTAATTGCCTCGCGTACTGCCCTGGATTCTTGCAGAATGAGCTAACTGTATCTGGTCCTCTAGTGTGGTGTGCTGGGCATTAAATTTTTTAAGAGTGGGTCCCAGGTGGTGGAAAGTTTCCAACCATCTTCTGCATTGAAATTAGGATGTTTTTGTATTTCATCAAACCTGATGTAATGGTTGGATTTGTTCGATGTATGCTCACACACAGCTGACTTTGATACATGCCCATTCTTGACATCGGAGATGTGTTCCTTCACCCTATCACCGATGCTTCTCTTTGTTTGACCTATATATGATAAGCCACAGTCACAATCAAGTTTGTATACACCTGCACACTGCAAAGGAATATTACTCTTCACTGGTCTCAAGAATTGGCTCACTTTCTTGTTAGGCTTGAAAATAGTTTTAATAGAAGCTCTTCTTAAGATGTTGCCGATCCTGTCTGTGTAACACCCTTCACATATGGTAAAAGTGCTGGTTGCCTCTCAACTGTGGGTGGCTTGTTGGTCTTCTGACAACGCTGGCGGGGAACTGGCAGCTTGTTCTGATGAAGAGCAGTCTTCACCTGTCGAAGCTCGTCCCCTAGGTGTTCAGCATCGCAGAGGTGGTGGGCTCTCTGAAACAAAGATTTGCCAACGGTAGATAACTGTGTAGGGTGGTGGTGAGATTTACCATTGAGGTATCTGTTGGTGTGCGTGGGTTTCCTATATACTGTGTGGCCTATTGTGCCATTAGAATTCACAGGTTTGATAAACCCAACATACTCGCTAGGGAGAATAGATATATCCCTAGAATGATCCGCGAGGCTATTGAAATACAAAAACATCCTAATTTCAATGGAGAAGATGGTTGGAAACTTTCCACCACCTGGGACCCACTCTTAAAAAATTTAAAGTCCCCAGCACACCACACTAGAGGACCAGATACAGTTAGCTCATTCTGCAAGAATCCAGGGCAGTATACGAGGTAATTAAGGAATCGTTGGCGGTAGTTTGATATAATAATTATATCAACTGACAGACAAATGCCACCTCAGTCTACCCGTGACCACGGACTACTGTAAAGTGTTCGAAACGTCGGGTTTCCCAAAAATGTTTACCATTCAATATACACGATTAATCCGTTTAAAAGTGTTTCATTTAAAATGTATTATGGCAACCAGAAGGAATATATAAATTTCCTCAAGTAAACATCGAACCCGCAACCTCCTTTACTATGACACTGCCTTACAACATCCACAATTAACCTCCCAGATAGTCCACGATCCCAAAGAGAACACAGCGACAGCATTCATATCACTAAACTCGTCGTTCTACAACAAAACAAGGACCGATCAGCTGTCACTCTGCGCTGACATATGCGAGGGGAACTCCCTCTTCTCGTGGCTCCGATGGAGGTCCAACGACGGGACGCACAGCTTTTGCTGTTCTTACCAGGATTTTGCTAAACAAATCAATGTTATACCTGAATTGTATGTGAATGGAGTGTTTTATTAACCGATTTTATAAATAAGGGGGTTGTGGTTTAAGTTTTCGAGAGAGTGAGCGTAGTTTGTTAACCGTTTTCACAAAAATGGAGGTTATAAGTTTGGCTTCTGTATTGTATATTGTCTACATATTGTATAATGTGGAAATTACATATTTTTAGCCTATAATTATTTATTTATGCTCTCGTATGGTAAGTTTTGTTAATATATGTATAATTATTAAAAAAATTCTCAGAAACTCAATTGCTTACCGATGTGCCCTGGGAAGTACTTTTCTTCTAGGGGTTTCTATTCAGATTTTATTAAAAAAATCAACGTTCCCCAACTTAGCTCTTTGTGGTGTGATTTTCTGAAACTCAACGCCGCGCTTTGCCTTGTATCCAAAGCGAAGAAATGAGAATATATAATATTTAAATTGAAAAATATAAAAAAATCATTTCCTCGAATGAACATCGAATCCACAATCTGTCATTTACAGTCACACCCTTCTACCACTGCGCCACGACAGGCCTCAGATATTCACATTTCAGTTCACGAGAATACATAATAATTATATTAAGTAAATAAGTGAAATATGTAGTTAATGAATGATAAAGAAATATAAAATATGAAATATTAAATCTGAAATTAGTATACAATCAAAAATATATGTGAACGTGAACTTAAAGATCTTCTTCTTCTTCTTCTCCTTCTTCAGCCAAAGTAGTTATCCATATATTGTTTATATTGTGTTTATAAAGATTTTGTAAAAGAACTAATAGCAGTCGTGGGACTGCCGATAGAAGTGAAAACGGAACTATTAAGTTGAGAGTAATTAAAACTATATGCAAAAATTATATGAAATTTTTTATGTTTTATTTATTAGTTACATATGATGGGTTAAACAAATCATGAACAAAATATAAATACAAAGTGGTTGAAAAAATAATTAATTCTATACAATTATCTTAATTATACATAGTATTTATATTTACACGAATTTCAATGAATTCAAGTTTGAACATTATTTTCATTATTTACATCATTGTCACCATTAATTTCGACAATACTTAGATTATCTGTTCGTTCGATCATTTCATTGTATTCTAAAAAAGATACAATAGGTACTGCTACTATAACGTATTGGTGACGTGACTCACAAAATTATACTTATCCAAAAATCGTCCAACGCGCACATAATACAGTCAGAAATAGTCGATGTATTAGTGTATACGTGTACACAGGCTACTGCGCGTGCGCTAGTCTGAGTCTCCATAGCTTTTATCATTAGCATGTCGGTGACGTGAACCGAGGATTTTACCCTCTACCAAAACGCTAAACGCGCTTAAGAAGTTTTCACGTCAAAAATAGAAATTTAGAGATTTTAATTATGTTACAATATTTTTTCTAAAAGTGAAATTAAATTACAATATAAGTTCATAAATAATTATTTGGCAAAAAAATAACAAAGCACGTATTTTATATCTAACAAATTACACAAACAAACAATAACTTCGTAAAATTTAATTTTACAATAAATGACATATTTCATAAAACTAAAATTATTATAATTTTTTTTTTAATTTTCCAATTTTAAAATCCACGAAAAAATATTATCAAATAACTACAAATCTATTTTACCACGCTAGTAAGATAAATCTTATACCGTAATAATACTCATTTCATGATGAAGAGGTTAAATATTAAAAACATAATACAGTCAGAAATGGTCGATGTATTAGTGTATACGTGTACACAGGCTATATTAGTGTATACGTGTACTACTGCGCATGCGCTAGTCACACGCCTGCTATTATCATAAGCATGTCGGTGACGCGAACCGAGGATTTTACCCTCTACCAAAACGCTCAACGCGCCTAAAGAAGTTTTCACTTCAAAAAATTCATAGCATATATAATTTCATCTCATATCAGTATTAAGTCTTTTCTTGAATGTTGATGGCTTTTTTTAGCTTCACGCTGTATCCCGCACGTGACAGGATAGGCGGAGGGAATTGGGTTGATTATCACTCAAGTGACAAGGCAAAGCTCAGCGTTGAGTTCCGCCACTCAATACTCAATGCCTGGAGAATTCTAAAACATGGAAAGGATCTTAGCACTAGGTTCCCAAGTTCCTTCTGCCTACCCTTCTATATGTGAAACACCGTAGATTATTTCGAGGGTAGTCAAACATTTTAAACTAAAACGTCAATAAAACAACTAATTTGTACATAATCGTGTTGATTTATTCATATTTTATATTTATATAAATAAAATATTACTTAGAAACTAATTAATGTTTATTTCCAACATTGATTTGTGTCTCTGTTCTATAAATAAAGAGAGAAAGAGAAAGAGATAATGCTATAAATTAAATATTTAAAATTTAGAAAAGAAAAATACAAAAACCATTTTTATATCATATATGCATTTTGTGACTCCGTTTCGGGGTGTTATGAGTTTGAGCTGTATGTCTGTCACTCATATCACTCTACTCAGGTTCACGCTGTATCCCGCACATCTCATGGTAACCAAAGGGAACTTGGGAACTTAGTGTTAAGACACTCCGTTCCCCACTTTCCGCCGAATTTGAGGCATTGCGAGTTGTGAGGTGGAACACAACGCTGCCCTTTACCGTGTTACCAATGAGCAAAGAAATGAAATTATTAACCCACACGGGGATCGAACCCACAACCTGCCGTCACAACGGCCATCAATCAAAACAAATCAGATCATCATTTCAATATCTACAATTACTTAATCAAGATGTGTTATTGAGTATTTGGTCTATGGTATAAAATATTTAAAAATATATAAGTATGTTTCTTTATTAGGCTGACTTTTTTAAAAATTATGTTAGAACAAACACACGAGGGTCCACGAGAGAGAATAGTGACGTAACACTACCATCTGCCGTTCTTACATACAGAAAGATTTATAAAGAAACTCATTTCGTTGAAACCTATAAAGTATATAATGTGTTTTCTCGTGAATTTCATTGAATGTTGTTAATTTGGAAATCGAAAGAAAATCGTATGAATTTAATTTAAAAAGAATTAAACATCAATAACTCTCCTCTTAAAGAATACAATTAAATTTGAAAAATTGTGAAAATGTGTGTGGTTTGGGTGTGTGTGTGTATATGTGTGTTGTGTTTGGGTGTGTGTTTGTGTGTGTGTGTGTATGTGTGTGTTTGTTTGGGTGTGTGTGGGTATGTGTTTGGGTGTGTGTGTGTGTGTGTGTGTGTAAAAGTTATCTGTACGATTATGATAATTAATATTTAATTGGATTTGTCTTCACGATGCGTGTTTCACTGGATACATAATTTTAGTCAATGCAGTCGAACGTTTTTTTTATCATTCTAATTTAAAAAAAAAATCTCAAATATTTTTACTACGTTTTAAAGTGTTATTCCACACTTAGGACAGAAAATACTAAAGTTAAATTTAAAAAGCGTATAAAAATTTTGAACGAAGCAGGATCTCAAATAATTGGCGTCACAGTGTCTTTTTATAATTTGCAAAAATAGGAAAAAAAAAATACCCAACTTAAGTACTCAGATCTATATAATTCCGTTTATTTCCGGAAAAGATCTTGCCCAAATAAGATTGTTCCAATTTTCCCTCTTCATCCATAAAGTGACGGAACAAATACCATATCGTTCAGTCGATATAGATACATTGATGGTTTCAACTACTTCTTAGGAAGATATTGGGAACTTCGGACCTTTTCTTCCTTATCCTGTCAAGTAACGTTTCCGTAAACACCCCCAACCTATTTCCGAATTTGGAACCTTTCCAACAACTCTCTCACCCTATATCTCCTCGCTCAATATCATCCGTAACTTTCATTTCCGTAAAGTTAAGATTGTAAATAAAAATTGCTGTTTATTTCGGAATACTGACGCCCCCAGTTACGTCTGTGCGTTGTTTATCAGTCACTCAGTCACCTCCTAACCGTCCTACGCAATACTTATAAGGCCCGTAATATCTTATGGAATTCTTCAAATTACGAAAAACATAAGCAGTTCCTAGCTAGAACCTTCTCGACCCTCGATAATAGCACTAAGGGACTGTCTATCCTTTTTATTTTCGCATGCACAAGCTACTAACGCCAGGAGATGCTTATTAGAATATTCCACTCTCTCCTTGACGAAGGTTTCCAATTCATTTCTCGGCAAATAATACGCTTTCACATATCTGTCTACATAATCTTGATGCGGAACTGGTTTCAAATTGGATATCTTCTCTAATTTAACGAATAATTGTCTATAGTCTAGCTGCATTAGTCCCCTACCACCATTTGAACATTTGGTCGCGTTTGAGAAGCCCTCGACTAATAGGTGGACAACAAATTTGGAGACCATAGCCCATATTGAATTGATAACCTCCAAATTTAATGTAACTCTTGATGATATGTTTTCCAAACGCAAAGCAAAGACTTGGATCTTTCTGATAATCATGTCTACGTATGGACTGTGTTCAACCGCCACGTTTTTAACGTCCCATCGAACTTGGGACATTGCAATTAAAGACGAACGAGCATCTACGGCTTTTGACGCTGAGCACATATACACTGGCATCCTCAAATCCGCTACTACCGCTAATGTATTATCTTTAAAATGTTCTAGAATCATCCTTTGTTGATTCGTTACTATAGACTCAAGGTACGGATGGAGTAGCTCGTATTGTTTTGCAAGGAAGATAACACTTTCAACACCAACTATTCTTTCACTGAGTCCATGTAAATTTGCCTCCGTGGTCATGTCTAACTGATTCGGGACACTTGGATGCTCATAGCCTGTGTTCTCTTCAAAATTTAAGCTATTGGTCACTCTTTTGAGGACTAGATTCAACTTTGAAGTATATAAAGTTGAGGAGGCAACATCTAGATCAGATGTAAAGAAAAGATGGACAGAATAGAAGTAATAATCGAATAACTGATTCATCAGCATTATAACTTCAAGTGATATTTGTGGTAAATATCTACTTATTTGGAGATATTGGCCACAATTTCTCAAAACCGATAAAGTGGTATTGGTCACTATGACACTGTCTTTCAATTTGGAAGGACTAGTTGGGACGTCGTTCGTCGTTGAATACTCATGTCTGTCTGAGTCTTCGACGAAATCTCGTCTCAATTCGTCAGGTTCGTCGTCTGATTCGTCGCTTGCTTCAGATTCTGGTTCGATGCCGAATATATCGTCATTTGTCACGTTTTCATTTCTAAATATCTCAAAGGGTGTTCTGGAAGTTTTTTGCGTGAAATATTTTGATATATAAACACTATCATCTTGGGAAGGAGCTGATGACGTCGCATCGGATTGTGTTCTCGTCACATCACTTTTAGATGGGTTCAGATACTTTTTAAACTGTTTAAACTCTTGTAAATTTAGTACATTGAAAGTAGATTTGACAGGACACTGCTCCCAGCCCTCGTTTTCCAAAAACAATTTCAACTCCTCCATCCGTCCTCTATGATAGTTTTTTATATACGAAACACTCTGCGTTTTTATAAAATCCTGAAGAAAATCAGACTTGTCACCGCAAAAAATTTCCGCAACCTGCGTCAATTTCCTCAAAATGCCCAACATTTGGATGAACTTTTCAAACGGGAACTCTTCCAAGCCGGAACTTTTCAGAAACGTCGACACTTTCGCTTGAACATCATGCCAAATTCTTATCAAACCAGCTTTTAACTTCTGTTTAATATATTCTCTGCTGACATTCTTCTCTATATCGAAAACATTCCCAGAATTCGGCACAGATTCTTCATTCTTCATATGCCAGTTCACCAAAAGATAATAACTTCGCATCACCAAAAAAAGATTCTCGCACAAATTAAGCAAACATATGGAAGCTTTCGTCGCAGGTACAGACTGACACATTTCTTGAAACTTCATTTCTATGGAAACATCGTTCAAATACGGCTTAACCGCTTCCACGGCCGATTCGTTAACAGCCGACGAGTAATGCATGTGCAGCTGTTCCATTGCAGCTTGAGTTTTGCCCAAAAGGCTATACGCCTTCTTGAGTTTTCTGAATACGATTTCATCAAAACTGTAGCATATTTTGGCCAAAACTGAGTCCAATTTCTCCTCCGTCATATCCAGAGTGTCCTGCAACCTGGTGGACAAATCGGCTATGCACGTAAACTCCTTGTGAGCAGCCGCTGCCTTCTTGCTCTTCAAAATCAGCTCTATAGCCTCAAAATATTCCTTTTTCACCAACAAATCTCCACATCTTTCTCAACGCTTCGTAAATTTTGCAACAACTGGAGAGATTTCAGCACGGATTTGATAATTTGTCTCTTTCTAACATTGGCCAAAATTACAAAAGTGGATATGGTGAGGTGGTTCGAGGCAGTTTTCAGACGTTCCCTTGCCTTTTTACAAGTATCCAACGTTTCAGATAATTGAGAGCGAATGTTTTGTATTTCGTTGAATTCGCGGTCGCAATTATCACGCTGTTGTGAAATAAGATGGAGGGCTTTGCCAGACACTACCTGTTCAAAATGGAAAAAATAATACGTATCATTTGAGGCCTGTCGTGGCGCAGCAGCACAAGCTTGTGACCGTAACCACAGTGTGTGGGTTCGATGCCCACTCGAAGAAATGAAATATTTAATATTTTCATATTAAATATTTAATGTTTTCATTTCTCCGCTCTGGTACAAGGCAAAACGCGGCGTTGAGCTCCGCCACTCACCGCGTAATGCCTCAAATTCGGCGGAAAGTGGGGAACGGAAGTGAAACGGAGTGTCTTAACACTAGGTACTATAGACGAACCAGGTAGTACATAGCTTCGATCCTCACTTAAGGAAATGAAACATTTAATATTTTCATTTCCTCGCTCTGGCAACAATACCCCATACACCCCAATACTGAGAAAAGATAAGATAAGGTTGCCAAAAAAGATAATTTCATTTTTTTTTCTCAAGCTATCACTAACGTTCAAGGACATGTAATATTTAATATTTTCATTTCATCACTCTGACAACAAGGCGAAACGGCGTTGAGTTCCGCCACCTAACACGCAATGGACATAAATTCTAGGAACATTGGGAAACCCGATTGGGTTCCCAAGTTCCCTCTACCTTCCCTACCACGTACGTAATGGTAGGTTCCAGTCCATCACATACCTGTTGCTGTCTCTTCAGCTTGCTGAACATACGCTCAATGGCATCGCAGTCGGGCGGCGACGGCGCGTGCTCCAGGACGTATCTAGCAGCGTCGAATTCAGATGGGGGCGAGAAATATATATGCTCTATTTCTTTAAGTACCTGGAATATTATATATATGTATGGCTGAATAAATTTGTTATATAGTAAATATTTAAGACAGCGCGGCGTTGAGTTCCGCCACTTATACAATGAATCAAAATCAACGGTAACTGTGGAACGGAATGGATATAACATAAAGCTGAAAACCCCAGGCAAAGCTCGTGGTTTTTGGGGTAAATAAATGTTATTTGAAAAATTATACATTAAAAAAAAAAGGAATAAATAGAAAAAAATAAGAAACAATAATCAGACTGGAGAAGTATGGACTCGACCCAAGAATCTACTTCTGAGACAATCAGAAATGTGTGCTGTGAAGGTAGGTTAGGCAGAGGAAACTTGGGACTCTGGTATTAAGACACTCCTTTCCCTACTTTCCTCCAAATTCGAGGGAGAGGCATAGAGTGGCGGAAACTCACAACAGCCAGCCTAGGAAGTTAAAACAATTAATATTTACTTCCTCTAATGGGGATTGAACCCACAATCTTTCACATATACAGTCACATGCTTCTGTCGCTACACCACAAGGCCTTAATTTATAATAAACTAATAGCAGTCGTGGGACTGCCGATAGAAGTGAAAACGGAACTATTAAGTTGAGAGTAATTAAAACTATATGCAAAAATTATATGATTTTTTTTATGTTTTATTTATTAGTTATATATGATGGGTTAAACAAATCATGAACAAAATATAAATACAAAGTGGTTGAAAAAAATATTAATATACAATTATCTTAATTATACATAGTATTTATATTTACACGAATTTCAATGAATTCAAGTTTGAACATTATTTTCATTATTTACATCATTGTCGTGACTCACAGAATTATACTTATCCAAAAACCGTCCAACGCGCACATAATACAGTCAGAAATAGTCGATGTATTAGTGTATACGTGTACACAGGCTACTGCGCGTGCGCTAGTCTGGGTCTCCATAGCGATAGATATACTATTATCATTAGCATGTCAGTGACGCGAACCGAGGATTTTACCCTCTACCAAAACGCTGAACGCGCCTAAAGAAGTTTTCACTTCAAAAAAACATTTTTATTGCCTGCACATGAGTATATAACAACATTTAATACAAACAGATCATAATCACCAACTAAAGTTGCTTACAAGATCTACTACGTCTTTTGTAACATGTGGTGATAATTATTAGTCTATGGATAATTACTAAACAATTTTCATCTTTTTTCTTCACAATATAAATTATTTATTACAAACAATGTCTTATGTTATTACCTGCTATGTTTGAGATATAGGAGGGGCAAAGTAAAGTTATGTTTTACCTCTAAGTCGGCAGCTGATTGAGCCACCGTTTCCGAGCGGGAGTTAACGCCGGGTGGTGCATGTCTGTTTTCCATCGTACAAAATATTTACTGGAAAAAAATAATAGAACATTATATTTCATTCATACTTGACTTAATGAATTTAAAGATATTTTTTAAATTTATAATTAAGACAAAAGCTCAGGATGTAATCATTAAATAAGTTATTAAAGGCAGCTATATATTTTAATAACATGTAGCCAGGTCGTAAAACCTGTTGGTCTCTGACTAAATCCCGAAAAGAATGTAATGTCATTTTGCTCTCAGCTTCACCCCGTATCCCACACATGGCAGGGTAGGCAGAGTGAACATGAGAATCTAGTGTTAAGACACTCTGTTCCACTTCTAGTCCCCTCTTTCCACCGAATTTAAGGCATTGTATCTTGAGTGGCAAAAGTCAACGCCCTGCATTGCCTTGTAACATTACATGGCATTATATAAATATTTGTGTTTCATAAACTATTACTGCTAGTTGTGACAGAGAGGCAAAAAGGTATGGCTTTTATTGGTTTGGGGTTCAATGACCATTCAAGAAAATAAATATGAGAAAATTTAGTTTTCCTTCACAATGTACAATGCCTCCGGAATTTGTCAGACAGTCGGGAACGAAAGTGGATAATAATTAGGAATGGAATACAGTGTCTTAACACTAGGTTACCAGGTTGCCTCTGGCTGCTATGTGAGGGACACAGCATGAAGTAGACATTTAAAAAAATAATATTATTTATATAATTCTACACTAAGCATAATATTATTTTTTATATAATCTATTCGTAAGTTTTTTTTACAAAGAACTATATTTTTAGTAGAATTAAATTACAGTTATAATAACTACTTATATAATACGTAATATAATTTATGCAAACTATGTGACACTTACCTAGAAATAATATCCAAATAATAACATTATATAGTTTAATTACTCATTATGGAAAAAGAAAGAACATTTCTTTTATTACACCTTTCTATAATATTTACATGACAATCTTTGGATTTATTAACAAATTCTAAGTTAATATTACATATTTCTTATGGAATTTACTTAGTATTTATAATAAATACTTAAATTATATGAGAGGAAAGCATTATATTAAACGGAGAATTATTATTGAAAACGTCAACTTCAAAATGAAAGTGACGTTTTTATATATCTAACTGTATATTACTTTGGATATTTCAATGAAATATTTAAAAAAATTGCAAGCTTAATATATAACATTAAATATTAATAACTTGAGATTTGGTTTTCGTTAAATTCTAACATAATTCTTATAAAAAAAACTTCAAATATAAATTTGACACCATTTTATTATTAAAATACGACACGATATCATTTTTGTACAAAGCTTGAATAAGTGTAGTACACACACACACTTCAAAAAAAAAAAAAAAAAAAAAAAAAAAAAAAAAAAAAAAAAAAAAAAAAAAAAAAAAAAAAAAAAAAAAAAAAAAAAAAAAAAAAAAAAAAAAAAAAAAAGTGTGTTAATGTTTTGTTTATTTGCGTCGAAATAATGGTTTTCTGTTCAAATTGTGTTTTTTATTGTAATCGTAATTTGTTTTTGTTTATAGTTTATTAGAACTTATATATTATGTGTATATACAACGTGATACAGACAAATAAATGAAAATTACCGGTGTTATAAAAATAGTAACCGAAGTTGACCTTTCGAAGCTTTACTAGCGCGGCCAGCTGACGCGGCGTTGTCACACTTCCTCACGAAACCAACGATTCAGCCTTATCGCCTCTAACTGGACTCGGTAAAGTCGAGTATCGTTTGAAAGTCGATTTATATAACCCACTTAGGACGTTCTAGCTACATCACTAGATACTTCCCGCGCGAAAAATTCGAATAGGTTTTTATCAGTCGCCTTCGGATTGTGGATTTAGACGGTTTTACGTTCTTTTTTTTTTATAATTTTCTATATATTTCTTTATTATTTTCAATTCCAGCCAGTGTTTTTTAATGTTTGCGTCGTTTATTCCTGAAGGCTTTTATGGAGAACTATTTATAATAAATTATTATTATAGTAAATTTATAGATTATATTATATTTATATTAGTATAGTGAAAGTGTAAGTGATGTGTGCAAAGTGCAATATAAAAAGTGAAACCAAAGTGTCCAAATAACTATTTATTTATATTATTTACAAAACATTAAATTAAATTAAACGCTGTATAGTCTAGTTCCTTTATACCAAAAATTTAAAAAGCGAAAACCACAGACTCTATATATATATATATTTTTCAAAAAAAAGAACATACATAGAGGATAACACAGTGTCAATCAATTTAGTCGTGAGGAAGATGTCGAGGTGACAAGGTGGCCTACATGCCAGTAGCGCTGGGCTCGCTCGGCGGCGAGGGCGAGTACCGCGAGTACCACCACCTCTCGCCGCACCCCCCCACTCACCATGTCCACTCCCACCCCCACGCCCACCAGATACAGTACCATGAGTACCCGCCGCCGATGTATCAAATGCCGGATCCTTATTTTAGGTAATTATTATTCTTTAGCATCACACTGTTTCTTGTACATGGCAATGTTGACAGCGGGAACCTGGGTACATAGTGTTGGGATACTTCCGCTTCATACTTCCCGCTAAGATTTTCGGGACTTTACGTCTTGAGTGATGGCAGTTAACACCGCTGGTAAAGAGTTACCAGAGCGAGGGAATTAAAATATTAAATATTTCATTGCCCCTACTGGGAATAGAATACGTGACTATCGCGTTTACATTCACACTCTAATGCCTCTGCGTCAGGATGGCCTAGGTAATCTTGAGGTGCCTTTTTTGCATATATATATATTTTTTGATTATAACACTTTTGTCATTTATGGGATTTGTCGTGGCGTAGAGCACAAGCATGTGACTATAAACGGAACATCAATCGGTCCGATCCCCACTCGAGATAATGAAATATTAAATATTTTAATGTTTTCATTTCGTTTCTCTGGTAACTAGGCAAAGCGCGGCGTTGAGTTCCGCCACTCAAACGCGTGCCTCAAAGTGTAGTACGGAACCGAGTGTCTTAAACACTAGGTTCCCAAATTTCCTCTCGAATACAATTTTTTTCTCGTTTCTTTTAGAATTTTACTAAATATCTATCCTTATTCAAAGTATCTACATGATTTTTTTTTCATCGTTCTGGGCCGTGTATTTTTGCTTGTGCCTTCGTCTGTCAGTCACACAATAACAGACTGATTTTATTGTACACGGTACCCGATTGCGGCTTCGCCCGCTTGCTTACACTATTTTATTGACTAATTTCAATTACTCTCTTGTACTAATAACATTATCACTTTTAAGACAATATCTATACATTGAACATTGAAATTTCAGGTAGAAATATTTGAAATTGACGTAACTTTTTTTTATTTTTCAACCTATTTAAATGAAACAAACACTGAATGTTGATTTATTTAAAGCGATTGATAAATGAAAAAGTTGAAAATTTTTATAAGCGTTTTAAATTTAAGTTTAGTAAATACATAATAGTTTGAAATTAAATATTTAATGCTTTCATTTCTTCGCTCTGGCAACGTAGGCGAGGCGCGGCGTTGAACTCCACCACCCAACAGGCAATGTCTCCGATTCTGCCGATAGTGTAAACGGAGCAGAGTGTTGTCTCAACACTAGGTTCCCAAGTTCCCTCTGCCCACACCGCCATGTGCGGGATACAGCGTGATAAACAAGAAAAAAACCCAACCAAGTGCAAAACATCACAAACTGGCCAACCAATTGAATCCGCAACATCCGGCGTACAAACGACCGACATTTAGTTAACTGCACGAACAAACGCACAGGAAGAGCGATTATATAGTATTTAACTACAATACGTGAAGATAGACACGTTGTTTATTACCTTTGAAGGTTAAAAGTTACTTTCACGCTGTATCACGCACACGGCAGAGGGAACTTGGGAACCTAATGTTAAGTAAGATTCCGTTCCATACTTTCCATCGACCTCAAAGGGGTACACAGGAGGATTCGTATAGATTACAAGATGATTTATATAAAACTATAGAAATATCTATAGAAATATCTACTATGATTATCTATACTTGCGGCGTTGAGTTCCGCCACTCAACACGCAATGCCTCAAACTCGGCGGAAAGTGGGGAACGGAAGTGGAACAGAGTATCTTAACACTAGGTTCCCGGGTTCCCTTTGCCAACCCTGCCTCGTGCGGGATACAGCGTGAAGCTAAAAAAAAAAGATACAGAAAAATAACAGCGTTATGTTCCGCAACTTATCTCCCCAATATTTACAAAAAGCACGGAAAGTTCAAACTGATTTATGGAATATTTATGAATTAACTTTTTTAGTAAACGTATAAAATTCTTGAACGTTGCATGATTTGAACCCGCGTCTCTTGTTTATCGTTCAAACGTTACCACTAAGCCATACGTCCTCATCTAGTCACGTCGATGTTCTTACACGCGCGCTTACAACGTTATTTATGTTGTTAGCATCTCTGTAGGGACGATTTTTGTAAATTTCATATCGCTTGGACGGTCTCCACTAGGCGCGGGTTCAAATCCATTTTTTTTTACGGTACTTAAAGAAACGTTTCATTCCTAAATGGAGAATAACGCTTTACGATATATTGAAATAAAATATATATATTTTTTTCAAATTTTCTCATTCCAGGAGGCACGCGCCCTACTTCGGGCAGCCAGACTACAGAGTATATGAACTCAATAAACGATTACAACAAAGGACAGAGGTGAATATTATTTATTATCTGTATTATTTACGTAAGCATATCGCAGGTTCGATATCCGGTTAATGCAAATTAAAAATGCAAAGGTCATTTGCTGCAGTGATTAAGTGATTTATCGATATAAATATTTACAAATTAAATATTAATTGTTTTCATTTCTTCGCTCTCTGGTAACAAGGCAAAGCGCGGTGTTGAGTTCCGCCGTTCAACATGCAATGCCTCAAATTCAGCGGAAAGTGGGGAATGCTACGGAGTGTCTTAACACTAGGTTCCCAAGTTCCCTCAGACTGCCTTTTTGCCGTAGAATAGGATCACCCTGGTATGATGGTGTCGTAAGAGGCGACTAAAGTGCGTGTGGTAGAGTCACGTTGCCAGTAATGGCGACCCGCATGGGCAGACTCGACCGGATTGTTACCACCCCCGGCATTTAAGACCGGCGTTAAGTAGTGGCTTTGGCCACTGCGTTTCGCATTAGGTGATGCCGGGCCCCGGTGCCCATACACCTTAAAGGACGGCAACGCTCCTGTAGCACCTCTGGAGTTACACGGGGTCGTGGGCGACGGTGATCACTTAACACCAGGTGACCCGTACGCTCGTTTGCCGCCTTTTCCATAAAAAAAGACTTTTCTCCCATGTGCTAATTCTTCAATAATGTAAAGATGAAAATTTGTATGGCTTTGTTTTGGAATTAATCCATTTTTCAAGGAAAGCTATAAGTTAAATTCTTTGTTTCATTCTCTCAGCTTCACGCTGTATCCCGCACATGGCAGAGTAGACAGAGGTAACTTGGGAACCTAGTGTTATGACACCCCATTCCTATTAAATTATTTCCATTCCCCACTTTCAGCCGTATTTGGGGCGTTGCGTGTTGAGTGAAGGTACTAAACGCCGCGTTTTGCCCAGTTACCGGTGCGACGAACTAAAAATATTAAATATACCATTTCTTCACGTGATGATTGAACCCACAACCTGTCTTGTTCACCGAAGCGGGATAGAGCGTGAAAAGAAAAATAACTATATATATATATATATATATCTATATATATATATATATATATATATATATATATATATATATATATATATATATATATATATATATATATATATATATATATATATATATATATATATACGTATATATATATATATATATATATATATATATATATATATATATATATATATATATATATATATATATATATATATATATATATATATATATATATATATATATATATATATATATATATATATATATATATATATATATATATATATATATATATATATATATATATATATATCACTCAGTTGTAAAGCTTCTTGTTCTAACAATTTCACGCCCTGCTCCCATTATTTCCACATGGCTCGTCCGTGACGTCAAAGTGACGTCATCCTTGTAGGAATATACCCGCTTCGAATACAGCCTTGGAATATATACATATATATTTATGTATGTGGTTCATGACACTCCCGCGGCTTCGCCCGCTTGAATCACACTATGTAATATACTAATCTCAATTACTCTCTTGTTCTAATAACATTATCACTTTTTTTTATTGAAAAGTGAAATTTTAACTAAATTAATAAAAAAAAAGTGGCAATTACGTCGAAGGAAATATTTTAAATTGATGTAACTTTTTTTTTATTCAAGCGATTTAAATAAAACAAACACTAAATGTTCAGGGAAGGTGGACAAAATATAATTGTGAAAACTCCATTTAAATCTGTTTAGCCGTCTCTGAGATTAGCGCGTACAAACACACAAAAATCACCATTCAAGTTAATACATTAATAAATTATAAGATGTTATATATTTAATATTTCATTTCCTCTCGTGTGTATCGAATCCACAACCTGTCGGTTACAGTCACATGCTTGTGTCGCTGAGCTATGACATGCATATTAGTAATAGAAAAATACATATATAATACATATATATATATATATATATATATATATATATATATATATATATATATATATATATATATATATAATATCAATTAGGTTGTAAATATCGGTGAATAGACAATTTTATATATATATATATATATATATATATATATATATATATATATATATATATATATATATATATATATATATATATATATATATATATATATATATATATATATATATATATATATATATATATATATATATATATATATATATATATATATATATATATATATATATATATATATATATATATATATATATATTTTAAAAACAACCAGCGCCATCTATTGTTTGTTATTGGCAACTTCTTAAAGAATTAATCTATGAAAAAGTAAAATTCTACCCTACTTCTTTTTATTATTATGTAATACATTTGTTTGTTCGTGTTTACTCAGCTTCTAGACAGAGGGAACTTGGGAACCTAGTGTTAAGACACTTCGTGCCATTTCCGTTCCCCACTTTTTACTGAATTTGAAGCATTGCGTGTTGAGTGGCAGAACTTAACGCTGCGCTTTGCTGTACCGGAGCGAAGAATTGAAAATATTAAATATTTCATTTCCTCTCGTGTGTGTATCGAACCCGCAACCCGTCGTTTACAGTCACACCGCTTGTGCCGCTGCGCCACGACAGGCCTCGATATCAAGAAATATATTTTTTTCATTATTTTCTTTATGGTATTCCAGGAATCCGATAACCTTTGGTGGGACGCGTTCGCGACAGAGTTCTTCGAGGACGACGCGACGCTCACGCTCACGTTTTGTTTAGAAGATGGACCCAAAAGATATAGTTAGTGTTTCTGTTGTGTTATCCTGGGAACCTAATGTTGGGACACTCTGTCCCGTTCCCGTTAAGGCACTTTCGTGTTGCCTTGGTGTCAGAACAAGGTAATTTAATATTCCATTGCTTCAACTAGGCATCGAACCCACGACCAGTCGTGCTTATAGTCGCTTGTGCTTGTTAAATTTGTAGTGGAATTTGAACCTGTGCCTATTGGATACAGTTTCAGCGCTCTGACTAAGCCATATGTTCTCATTTAGCTACGTAGAAATTCTTATATGTGTTTTTGGTAAGAACGCTCTACTCAGTTTCACGCTGTATCCCGCAGCACGTGGCAGGGTAGGCAGAGGGAACTTGGGAACCTAGTGTTAAGACACTTCGTTCCACTATCGTTCCAAATTTTTCGCCGAATTTGAGGCATTGCGAGTTGAGTGCCGGAACTCAACGCCGCGCTTTGCCTTGTACCAGAGCGAACAATATATTTTTTTTTTAGATTCACGCTGTATCCCGCACGAGGCAGGGTAGGCAGAGGGAAGCCGGGAACCTAGTGTCAAGACATTCCATTCCACTTCCGTTCCCCACTTTCCGCCAAATTTGAGGCATTGCGTGTTGAGTGGCGGAACTCAACGCCGCGCTTTGCCTTATTACCAGAGCGAAGAAATGAAACATTAAATATTTAATTTCTAAAATATTAAATATGTCATTTCCTCGACTGGGGATCGAACCCAGAACCTGTCGGTTACAGTCACACTCTCGTGCCGCTGCGCCACGACAGGCCTCCAGGATGCTATCTATACATATATAAATATATAAAATATATTTCCCATTCCAGCAATAGGCAGGACGCTCATACCGCGCTACTTCCGCAGCATATACGAGGGCGGCGTCTCCGAGCTGTACTACACCATGCGCCAGCCCAAGGAGTCCTTCCACAACACGAGCATCACCCTGGACTGCGACCACTGCACCATGGTGACACACCACGGGAAGCCCATGTTCACTAAGGTTGGTGGTCGTTTTTGGGGCAGATGTGTTTGGGGGGTTGGGGCTTGTTGTGGTCCACAAATAAAATATTGGATAGAATGATAATTTATTCTCTCTCACTCAGCTTCACGCTGTATCCCGCACTAGGCAGGGTAGGCAGAGGGAAAGGAAGTGAAACCTAGTGTTAAGACACTCCGTTCCACTTCCGTTCCCCACTTTCCGCCGAAATTTGAGGCATTGCGTGTTGAGTGGCGGAACTCAACGCCGCGCTTTGCCTTATTACTAGAGCGAAGAAATGAAACATTAAATATTCAAATTGAAAATATTCAATATTTCATTTCCTCGACTGGGAATCGAACCCAGAACCTGTCGGTTACAGTTACACTCTTGTGCCGCTGCGCCACGACAGGCCTCAATAATGATAATTTATAATATTATATATTGTATTGTTTAATAGCAATTGATGTCAGTATCCTCAAGGCAGAGAAAATAGTGAAGGGAAATAGGACAGGTGGAAATTGATTTTTTTTTTTGGCTTCGGTGTGGTGGGCAGTGAGGTGCTATGCGGTGTTGTGTTACGCTATGTGACGTGCTGTGTGTTTTGACGAGTGTGGTAACGAGTTCGGCGGCGGCAGGTGTGCACGGAGGGGCGGCTCATCCTGGAGTTCACGTTCGACGACCTGATGCGCATCAAGTCGTGGCACCTGGCCGTGCGCGCGCACCGCGAGCTCATCCCGCGCCAGGCCGTGCACCCGCCCGACCACGCCGCGCTCGACCAGCTCGCCAAGAACATCACGCGCCAGGGCATCACCAACTCCACGCTCAACTACCTGAGGGTGAGTCCGCTGAGGAGATCCATTGATTAAAATATATATATATATATATATTTATATGTATATATATATATATTTATATGTATATATATATATATATTTATATATATATATATATATATATATATATATATATATATATATATATATATATATATATATATATATATATATATATATATATATATATATATATATATATATATATATATATATATATATATATATATATATATATTAAGGGAAACTATTGTTTTGAAACTTGGTGACCATTGTGCGGGAAACAGCTTGAAATAACAGGCAAAAGTAATCTAATAATTCTAGTTTTATACGGCGTAACTCAACGCTGCGTTTGTTCCCAAACTTACTTATATACCAAATATAACACCTAAAACACTGTTTTATACATATGTTTGTACTATGTGTCCACCAGCTATGCGTTATCCTGGAACCGATGCAGGAGCTGATGTCCCGGCACAAGGCGTACGCGCTCTCGCCCCGGGACTGCCTCAAGACCACGCTGTTCCAGAAGTGGCAGAGGATGGTGGCGCCGCCAGGTCAGATATATACATACACACACAAACACACACACACATATATATTCTTTTTTTTCAGTTTCACGCTCTATCACGCAAATAATCATAGTCCAGTGTTAGAACACTCCATTTTCCGTTTCACCCCGCTTTTTTTTGTGTTTTTACTATAAAGTTTATTATATGTGTTTAAGATTTTAATTTTAAATTTATTCTGTCCAATTTTAAATATTCATAAATAAATAAAATTTAAACTAATATATCCATTACCGAATGGAAATCGAACTCGCAACCCACGTGATTTATATATTTTTGAAGGATATTTAATTAAATATATATAAATTGTTTGTATGTCCAGAATCACAACGTCCAGCCAGCAAGCGGCGCAAGCGCAAGGGCAGCGCGGGCGCCAACGCGGCGCCGCCCGCGCCCGCCAAGAAACGATCACCCGGACCCAACTTCAGCCTCGCCTCGCAGGTGCGTGACACGTAGTGCCCCGGACGCTGACACGTACTGCCCCCACGGAGACACATAGTGCCCCAGAGACACATGGTGCCCTGTAGAATGGCACGTAGTAGTGTGACACATTGGTACTGTGTGAAGATTTAATGTTGGGCTTCTATTATTTAATTTAGTGGCTGTTAGGTGGTCGCAAAGTTAAAACACTCTGTTCCGAACTTAAGGCAATAGGTGTCGTGGGACGGAACACAACGCCGCGCTTTGTCTTGTTACCAGATTGAAAAAATATATATATATATTAATACTAATTTTAAAAATGTATATAAATTTGAACGTAGCAGAATTTGTACCTGCGCCTCGTGTATACCAACCAAACGTTATTGGCCAACTAAGCCATACGTTCTCATCCAGCTCCAACGTCGATATTACACGCGCGCTTACAACGTTATTTATGTTGTTAGCATCTCTGTTGGGACGATTTTTACAATTGGTTAGAATTGTCAATAGAAAATACTTCGATATAAATATTAAGCATTCTCTCATTGAAAGACGACAATTGCAATCTATTTCGTTGAAATTTTCATACGTTTTTAAATTAGTATTATTTAAAAAGAGTAAAAAGTGAAATGTGGAATCCAAAATATGTAACCGACCCGCGCGCGGGATACGGCGTGATACAGCGTGAAGCGTCGCGTTTCAGGACGTGATGGTGGTGGGCGAGCCGTCGCTGATGGGGGGCGAGTTCGGCGACGAGGACGAGCGGCTCATCACGCGGCTCGAGAACACGCAGTACGAGGGCGACGCGGGCGAGTGGGCCGCGCCGCCCGCCTCGCCCGCCAAGACGCCGCCCACGCACTGACCGCACACTTATTATAGGACGACATGAGTTTACGCCTGCAGTTTCATTTCATTGCCCCTTCGCCCCTTCGCCCCTTCGCCCCGATCTCCCCTTTTTTTAGGTTTCTTTTTTGAAATTTTGGGGTGTCCAGAGAGTGGGGTTGGTGTTTGAAGTGGTTGTGGTCGATGTCCTAGAGTGAGCAAATTGAAATATTGTATATCTATAATTGAAAATTTTGAATATTTAATTTGTTTCAATGGAGATCGAACCCACAGCCTGTTGGAAGCTTGTGCCAATCACTTGTGCAAGTTTAAATTGATGGAAAATGCCTCGGTATAATGCATGTGCTTAAAGAGAATTTTCGTTTCTTTTTTTTTTTGTAATTGCGATCTATTGGAGAAGGGGGCTTTAAATGAGATATTGGAGGGGGCTGTAAATATTAAATTTTATTGAATGACACGATATGCCCCCTTGGTGGTATACATACATACTTAGCAGTATACATTGTTTTTTTTTTTTTTTGAGATATTGGTGAAGAGGCTTTAAAATATAAAATTATATTGCATAACACAATATGCCCCGGTAAACATGGACTTTACGGACCCTCGATTGGATTGAAAATTTATTTGCATATGCAACTTTATTACACAATGTGCCTCATAAAGATATAAATCTTGACAGAATATGCCCCAGAACATATATTAAATAAATGTGTCCTTTTTATTAAAGGCTTATTGGCCTTAGTCTTGTCCAAATAAGACATATTTGCCCCGTAAGGCAATAATAATCTTGACAGAATATGCCCCAGTACATATATTAAATGAATGTGTCCTATTTATTTGAGGCCTATTGGCCTTAGTTTTGCCTAAATAGGACATTTATTTTAAAAAGTGTGGAATAAAACTTTAAAAATAATAAAAATAAGGAAAAAATATATTTATATTTAAAAACAACGTATAAATAATTGTACGTAACGGGATTTGAACCAACACTCTTTTGGGATCGCACAAGCGCTTTGAGCACTAAGCTATCTCTCGTACGTTTTTTTCGATACTCACGAGAGGAAATGAAACATTTAATATTTTCAAATCAAATATTTAATGTTTTCATTTCTTCGCTCAGGTGATAAGGCAAAGCGCGGCGTTGAATTCCGCCACTCAACGCGTAATGCCTCAAGTTCGGCGGAAAGTGGGGAACGGAGTGTCTTAACACTAGGTTCCCGGGTTCCCTCTGCCTACCCTGCCTCGTGCGGGATACAGCGTGAAGCTGAAAGAAAGAAAAGAAAGAAAGATTTAAATGAATGTCATAAATAATATTATGCGTAGCCACAGAGTATTATTTTTTTTTTCTATCACTGTGTATATATTTTATAATTTATAATAAATGTTGAAAGAATAATCTATGGGGCAATATTTAAAGTAAAAAAAATATATATATAAGTTTTCTACTCAGCTTCACGCTGTATCCCGCACACGGCAGGGTAGGCAGAAGGGAACTTGGGATCCTAGCGTTCCGTTCCCCCCTTTTCGCCGTAATGACGGCATTGCGTGTTGAGTGGCGAAGCTCAACGCCGCGCTTTGCCTTGTTACCAGAGCGAATACTTGAAAATGTTCTCGAGTGAGCATCGAACCCACAACCTGTCGTTTACAGTCATGCGCTTGTGCCGCTGCGCCACGACAGACACGTTTTGTAGTATAGATTATATGATAAATGAAATATTATGTATAGTAATATTTTTATAATTAAATATGGCGTTTTTTTTCTTCATGCGCGTAATGTAGGCAGATAGGAGGTGGGAACCTAATGTTTAAAAAGGTTGTGGCGGAACTCAACGCCGCCAATAAAAAAAAATGATAAAACACACATTGTTGTTGTTCAAAATTTAAAATTCCAATATATTTTTTAATTAAAGTAAATATATAAATAATTAAATAATGTATTAGAATAATTAAAGCATCTTTCAGCTTCACGCTGTATCCCGCTCATGACAGGGTAGGCTTGGGAACCTAGGGTTGAGACACTTGTTACTATCGGGACACCACGGTTCCCATTAACACACTTCCATTCTCTACCTTCGCCCGCTTGATTACATTATCGTATTGACTAATCAAAATTACTTTTGTATTATACTAATTTAAAAAACGTAATAATAAACGTAATAAATAGTAAAACGTAATTAATAAATAAATAATCACTATGTCATCCCCTACTACATAAACAAAAACCCCCTATAAGATGTTATTTAATATATCTTCCATGAACAGACAGCGATCGGTTATAGATTTATTATAAGTAAAGATAAGGAATTATAATAAAACAAAAATAAGAAAGCTTTCGCCATATGCAGTAGTGAAAACCACATTTGAATCGATAATGCCGTTTCTTAGATATGCATATATATACATATATATATACCGACAGTTCCAGTACCAAAAAGTAAATACAAAAAGGTGAATATGTGAAAATGGAGACGAGGATGTGACAAGAAATAGGTAAAAAATGTATTAAATGTATGTTATACTCAGCTTCACGCTGTATCCCGCACATGGCGGGGTATGAAGAGGGAACATGGGAACCTGGTGTTAAGACACTCTGTTTCATACCGTTCTCCACTTTCCGTGAGTGGCGGAACTCGACGCCGCGTTTCGCCCTGTAACCAGAGCGAGGAAATGAAAATGTTAAATATTTAAATTGAAAATATTAAATATTTCATTTCCTCGACTGGGGATCGAACCCAGAACCTGTCGGTTACAGTCACACGCTTGTAGCGCTGCGCCATATATTTAAAATGCTGAATAAATGTTTATATATCACTTTATACGCCTGTTGTGGCGTGGCACAAGCGTGTGACCGGAAACGCATTTAATATTTTTATTTCTTCGCTCTGCTAATAAACAGCAGCAGGCTTTTGCGTTGCGGCGTTGAGTTCCGCCACACAAACTCGGTAAAATTCAAATTAAGCGGAAAGTGGGGAACGGAATTTAGTATGTTAATAAAAGGTTCCCTCGGCTTAACCTGTTCACTTTTTCATATAGAATTTTAATATAATCAAGAGGAAGTATATGGCTTACAAGACATACTAATGAGGAACGTACATACATATAAAAAAATCTTTTTAAAGGCACATCGGACAGCGGGAACGTCTCTACGTGCTAACTTAACACTAGGTTCCCTAGTACCCTCCGCCTATCCCGAAGAAATAAGAAAATCATATTACTACATATGGATTTTTTTCACTAACTTTGAGTTGAAAGTTTTTTTTTTCTAGCTTCACGCTGTATCCCGCACGAGGCAGGGTAGGCAGAGGGAACTCGGGAACCTAGTGTAAAGACACTCCGTTCCACTTCCGTTCCCCACTTTCCGCCGAATTGAGGCATTGCGTGTTGAGTGACGGAACTCAACGCCGCGTTTTGCCTTTTACCAGAGCGAAGAAATGATAACATTAAATGTTTAAGTTGAAGATATTAAATATATTTTTTTTCTCAAATGTGTATGGAACCCACAACCTGTAGGTTACAGCTTGTGCCGCTGCGCCACGACAGGCCTCAAATTTAAATTATTAAGAAATTTATACATACAAATATTTATTATTGTTAAAATTTTAAGTACTCGAAACCAGTTGCATTTTAAGTTTGTAAGCGAAAATTTATTTTTCGCGCCAATTTTCAAATATATCTTTTAATTATTGACATAGGAACAGAAAACGATACTATAAGAAACAGCCAGTTCAGCCATATATTTATTTAAATGAAAAATTACTTTATTATTAAACAGATGTATTATTTAAATATTAACTTATTCCTGTATTTAAAATCGTGATACTTTTTGTGGATAAAAAAAAAACAAATAATAAGATCTTCTTCATCAGGCTTAAAGTTTACGACTAAAATATACTGTACTGTTAAATTAAATGTCAACTTTGTTATGTTAGAAGCAATAATATATATTTAAAATTTAAATAATACACAATCAGTATAATGTGAAGTTAGTGCTGCTTGAGGCGAACGATAGATGGCAGCTTCCAAATTATAATTCGTTTCCAAATAAACACAGCGCCATCTATTTGTTTTACAATGATATCTCAACAGTAAAAAATAAGCGGTGTTGAGTTGCGTGCGACAATACTAAGTTATCTCTACCGACCATGTCAATTGTGGGATACATCGTGGAGCTGAAGGATAAAAATACAATTGTGTATAATATTAACTCTATAATAAATTATGGAAAGTTAATAAATAAATATATCATATTAAAATACTTTTATTTTTTTTAATAAACCAAATGTAGATTATTAAATTAAAAAGAACAATATATAAACTATTTGGATTCGATTAATAAATATATTAATTATTTTTTAATTTACTTTCATTTCAATTCATAATTAAATTTGTTTTTATTTTCTCGAGCAATTTTTGAACGCTTATTAACATTTTGACACTTTCGTCACACGTCACCGGTGATGTTTTAGAACACGTTCCGAATCACCATCGGAAAGGAAATTTACTTAATATATATAACTATTTCATTTCAACATTTTTATAAAAAACATATAGAAAATATTAAAAATATATATTATTATCAAATAATTAATATTCTATCTAATAATTTACATTTAAAAAGTTGCTTTATTAAAAATAATAATAACTATTAAAATTTAATATTATTAAATAAAATTTCGACCGGTATCGTTATTCAGAACGCATCTCTCAATTTCCAATCCACTCTTGCATACGACACGATACGTGGACGGCGGCCAGTGACAGTACACAAACTATTCAACATTCTAAATTTACAATCTTAATCGAAACGTTCACTGAAAGACTGCAAAATGGTCACAAAATATATATTAACTTTATTCGCGCTCGCGATCAGCGGCTCCTTTGCACAATCCTGTCAGAATCCAAGAGTTGAAGCCGCGTCTTTCACGAGCTTAGATGCTACCGTCGTCACACAAATAGCTTATATTACTGAATTTACGTTGAACTGTGATAATCCTGTTGGAGAGAGCTATGCCTTGTATGCAGAGGTGGAAGGAAAAGCTTTGACTGCTGCTCGTATCGCAGAGAACAGATACCAGGTAAAGTGGAAAATCCTATAAGAAATATCTCATTTAGTTAAATTTCATTATTACTTTCACTTTAGTTTACATAAATTGGTAAGTAAAATGTTGTTAATGCACAAAACAATATGTATTGCTTGACTATGAATTAATATCTTTTATTTAAAACAAATAAAAATAATTTAAATGTGTTACTTATTCAGCTGGTTATAGCTGGTTTATGAGTTACTTTTGAATACTATAGTAAAATTTAAATGAATTTTGTACAAAAAAAGTTTTTTAATCTATTTATAATAAATGTTTATTTGCACTTGACATTAGATATATTTTTATTATTTTTCAGGTGTCCTGGACCGAAGAGCCTTCAAAGGCGAGATCAGGTGTACATGAGATCCACATCTTTGATGAAGAAGGTTGGGCATCACTACGTAGGGCTCGTCGTAGCGACCCATCTGTCGCTGTCGCTCCTTTGTTGGCTATCCAATTGCAACATCCTGGTAGTAAGTGTTGATACAAAATGAAAATATTCTTTTTTCCATTTGGCCATTACAAGCACTTTTAAATTGCCAAGTGACAGTGTTACAGGAAGCTGCCACTTGTTAGCAAAACAGATCTGGAGTTACTTTTGTGGTTAATTTATAATAAAATCATTTGTATCTAATTTAAATTTCTATTATGATATTCAGTCGTGTCAGATTTAACAATATGTGCTTATAATTAGAAAAAGGAAACCGTTAATCTTTGCATTACTTAAACATACATCTCCTGTTTAAAATCCACCATTTTAACCCAATAATGCTATGATCTAGCCCAGAAAACCTGTACATGTTAAGTAGAAACTATTAATGATGTTAGCGTTTTAGTAGGAGATTAAAAATTTAAAGATTATATATAACAAATCATAATTCGTAGTGATTCATTCAGGCTTATGCTGTATTTCCCCACATGGCACTGTAGGCAGAGGGTTCCCATGTTCCCTTTTGTTCACTGTCAATACTCCATAAAGAAATGAAAATATAACATATTTCATTTCCTCAAGTGGCGATCTAATGCAGTACCTTTTGTGTCAACAATCGCATGTTTGTGCCCCAAAGCATCAGTTCAGTTCACTTGAATTCGGCAGAAAGTAAGGAACGGAAGTGTAACAGACTGTCTTAACACTAGGTTCCCGGGTTCCCTCTGCCTACTCTGCCATGTGTGGGATACAGCGTGAAGCTAAAAAAAAAAATCTCAAAAGGCTTTAATAATTTAACATTTGTATATATTTCAGCATATTTTATCTTATTTATTTTGATTTTAGTATGTTATGAATATTACTTTTTATTTACAGGCTACTCCGGCCCCTGGGTTAACTCGGAGGTTTTAGCTACTGCCATCTCAATCATTGTTGCATACACAGCTCTCAGGAACAAAAGCAAAATCTTAGCTTAGCGGTTAATATAGTTGATTTTAATATATTTTAAATTAAATTGTTTAAATTATACTTATATGCATTTAATATTTTTACCTTTCATATGTTAACATTAACATAATATTTTGTTTATATATTTATATAACAAATAATCATTTGGAAATGGAGTGACTTAACATTAAGTTCCCGGGTTCCCTGCCTCGTGCGGGATAACGCGTGAAGCTATAACAAATAAAAATTGAAATATTTAAATTTAATTAAAATTACATTGTGTGGTACTCTAACAATGATATAAATTATAGTATTAACAAATTTTATGAATAAGATATATTTAAAAAAAAAAACTAAACTATACTGTACGTGAACACGTGAATAGTCAGTGGGGACTTGAGAACTTAGTGTTAAAACACTCCTTTCCCATTAAAACACTTCCGTTACCAACTCACCGCTGAAAGCGGCATGACGTGCTGACGGGTAATGTACATTCTAATTAAAAATATTGAATACGTAATCGCATTTACAATAGTACGCTTATGCCTCTGTGGCGAGCGTGCCAGTCGAGCACTTCGCCTATGCCACGTAGAATGGAGAAGACACGAAGGAGGTTGTACGGTAGAAGAAATAATATTACACAATAGGAGAATGCATATTAAAAAAATACCATCAAGTTAAAAATTGGGAGGTTGGGGTGATGCTTGATCTCAGTGGTATTTATCTAGCTAGGAGCTAAACACCTTTTTTTTTATGTATAAGACAGGGCAAATGAGCTGACGGGTCACCTGATGGTAAGTGATCACCGCCGCCCATGACCCCATGTAGCACCAGAGGAGCTACAGAAGCGTTGTCCGTCTTTAAGATGGATGGGCACCAGGGCCCGGCACTAACTAATGCGAAACGCAGTGGCCGAAGCCACTACTTAACGCCGGTTTTAAATGCCGGGGGTGATAATGGTCTGGTCGAGTCTGCCCATGCGTGTTGCCAGTTCTGACAACGTGACTCTCCCACACGTACTTTAGTCGCCTCTAACAACACCATCAGTACCAGGGTGACCCTATTCTAAGCCGGTATCACACCTATAATTTTATAGGTGTGATACCGGCTTAGAATAGGGTCACCTGAGGCTGAGTTTTAGCCAATTGCATCCAAGACTGCGAGTGCAAGACAGCTTTGGGTGCACATCGATCAAATCTTACACACACGTCCACGCCGGCTCTAGCAAGTCGCCACGCGTTGGAGCCAGACCCACACTCCACCAGTGGGCCGTTCCCCCCGGGCAATGTAACATCTACCCCTCTATGGTGACACCTAAGTGTGTGAGGTGAAGGCGAGCCCTCGACGCCTTAAAACCGAGTTTCTAGCCAAGGGGAGCTAACCCCGAAACTAAAACCCCCAATCTTACGATGAGGATCACGCATAGAAGATGAATGGTTAATATATTAATTAATCGCAGACGCCACCTCGACAGTTCAGGCGTAATGTCGTTATCTAGCCTCTTCTTGGGGATGGGCGTCACCGTAACCCCAATAGTGACCGTTATATCGACCCTACTCGTGGGAACAAGATGAACGAACCTTTGAAAACATAATCAAATGAAAAACCTGAACAAGCCAATCAATCGAAGGGCCGTAAAACTTATACTCAACAAGTTTTTCACAACAACTTATTTCAAAGAAGACCAAGATCGAACTCTCTCACAAAGCTCTGACCCAACATTTAGGCCTGCCCGATTCCAGGCCAATAGATGACTCCAACTTAGAATCAGGCTGAGGTAAGGCTTTAACCAGCCTTCACTTCCGCCGCTGCGCACGGAGAATGACATCTTGGTCCATACAACGAAAGAGAAAGCCGATCTTCTGGGCGCTCTCTTTGCCTCAAACTCGACTATGGATGACCAAGGAGCAACGCCGCCAATCATCCCGCGGTGTCAGAGCTCAATGCCTGACGTTAAAATCAGTCAGAAAGCTGTTAGGCGAGCTCTCTCTTCCTTGGACATTCACAAGTCGAGTGGGCCAGATGGCATCTCTCCTCTTGTGCTCCGTTCATGTGCTTCCTGACTCCGGTGTTAACGCGTCTCTTTCGGCACTCTTACTCAGTCGGCGTAGTTCCAGATCCGTGGAAGAGCGCTCTTATCCACCCGATCCCGAAAAAAGGCGATGGTGCCGATCCAACTAACTACAGGCCTATGGCTATCACCTCCCTGCTCTCTAAAGTTATGGAGAGCTTAATCAATAGCCAGCTCTTGGTTTATCTAGAGGATCACCGATTGATTAACGACCGCCAATATGGCTTTCGTCAGGGTCGCTCAACCGGTGATCTTCTGGTCTACCTAACCCACCGCTGGGCTGCAGCTATTGATAGTAAGGGAGAGGGCCTGGCAGTTAGTCTGGACATAGCGAAGGCCTTCGATCGTGTGTGGCATGGGGCGCTCCTTGCGAAACTTCCATCTTACGGGCTTCCCGAGAATTTATGCAAGTGAATCGCTAGTTTTCTCACTGGCCGCAGCATCAAGGTCGCTGTCGAAGGTTTTTGCTCTGAATACATGCCCGTGAACGCTGGCGTTCCCCAAGGCTGCTTGCTGTCTCCTACGCTATTTCTTCTGCATATCAATGATATGTTGGAGGACTCTAAAATACATTATCATGCGGATGATAGCACTGTGGACGCTGTATACTCCGGCCGTGCAAGTCTTTCTCGGGAAAACGTCGACCAGTGCCGAAATCAACTTGTGTCTTCCGTTGAGGCATCCCTCAACAATCTAGTTCAATTCAACCCCCGGAAGACACAAGTCTGCGCGTTAACCACTAAAAAAACTCCATTTGTCGTATCACCAGTTTTCAAGAACATTCCCCTTAAAGCCGCGCCCTGCCTCAGTATATTGGGCCTCAAGTTTTCGAGCGACTGCCAGTATCGCGATCATCTGAAAAGCAAGGCCAAGTTGGCCTCGAAGAAACTGGGGGTCATCAGCAGAGCGAGACAGTATTTCACGCCAAAACACCGTTTGGCCCTGTATAGGGCCCAGGTTCGGCCTCATATGGAATACTGTTCTCACCTCTGGGCTGGTGCACCCCAGTATCAGCTTGATCCATTTGATCGCGATACAACGTAGAGCCGTTCGAATCGTTGGGGCCCCAATGATCTGTGAGGGGCTTGACACTTTGGCTTTGCGTAGAAACGTATCTTCACTGTGCGTTCTCTACCGCATTTATCACGGGGAGTGTTCTGGAGAACTGTTTGACTTGGTACCTGCCGCCGAATTTTCTAACCACATAGTCCGCCTCAAGTTACTGTACCATCCACAACATCTGGACACGTGGCACTCTGCTACTGTGCGGTTTCGTAGGAATTTCTTTCCACGCACCACACATCTCTGGAACGATCTACCCGCGGCAGTATTTCCAGGTCGATACGACATGGGTACCTTCAAAAAGCGCGTCTACCTACACCAAAAAGGCCGGCAACGCACCTGTAGCTCCCCTGGTGTTACACGGAGCCGTGGGCGACGGTGATCACTCACCATCAGGTGACCCGTACGCTCGTCATTTTTAGATTCTCCTTCTAAAATCTTGACAACCAACCAGTAATTGCTTCTCTGGACTACCCATAGATGACGACAATGACCCCATAGTAACTTTTAAACCTGATGGGCCTAACAAGCCGTCTCCGATTATCCTCTATGGCATAGAAGATATCAACGAGCTGACCAAACTCATAGGCAATGTTTCTAATTTCTCGGATTTAAGGTTACAAATCTTCGATCAACTATTCATAGATTAAGTGTCACACTCCAAAAAACGGCCCGACAAACAAGAGTACAAACAGAATTGTGTTCTTATTCGTTTTTAGTATGTTCCAACCATAGCCAATGTGCGGACGTGACAAAATGCATCCGTGTGCTTATAAAAATTGTGTAAATAACCATCGCAACAGTAAGGTTTCAGAAGGAATATCTTTCTTTCCGTAAGCACACGTTAGAATTAATTTTAAAATACTTAAAAATCAATATTAAACAATTAAATAACAAAATTCCGTCGTTTGACCAATATTGGCGATAACACTACCAACGATTTCGTCAAATAACGGTAAGTTTGGGCTAAGAAATGCATAGAGAGATGTTTAATTTTTTTTTTTTTTTTTTTTTTTCAGCTTCACGCTGTATCCCGCACTAGGCAGGGTAGGCAGAGGGAAAGGAAGTGAAACCTAGTGTTATGACACTCCGTTCCACTTCCGTTCCCCACTTTCCGCCGAATTTGAGGCATTGCGTGTTGAGTGGCGGAACTCAACGCCGCGCTTTGCCTTATTATCAGAGCGAAGAAATGAAACGTTAAATATTCAAATTGAAAATATTAAATATTTCATTTCCTCGACTGGGGATCGAACCCAGAACCTATCGGTTACAGTCACACGCTTGTGCCGCTGCGCCAGGCAGGATTTTTTTTATTATATTTATAATAACTTTATATATATTTTTTTGTATTATAGTTTTCCTACTGACTCATTTCGCTGTGCATAATGGGTATCTATTGTCGCCTAAGAAAGAAGAGAAGAATACTCAACGGCGTAGATTGGTAAAAGTGGCGATTCGAAAATTGCAAATATAATTAATAAATTAAAAAATGATTTTTTTTTGTTTACATATACAGAATACACAAAATAAAAAAAAATAAAAAAAAAATATATATTATAGGCTGCATCTTCAATTCTAAATGATACCAGAATCAAGACAATGGCTGTTTCCGTCAGCTCTAACTTATACTGCTTTACTATCGGACATTACATCTTTGCAAGATACTCCAAGAAAAGGATACTGAAAAAACAAATAATCGTATCACACTAAATAGTACTTACTAAAACGAAACAAATTAACAATTTAAACAAAATTAATAAACGTTTTAAGAAAAAAAAGTCTTCGTTAAAAAATATTATCATACTTTTTCAATTAAATGTGCTTAAAAATAAAAAAATCCGTCGATGACTCAGTATTATTAGATCGATTGAAAAGTGTAGAAGAAGCGGAACTTTTTAACGAAATGTATATTGTAGTATTAAAACAAAAAAAGACGTTTCAAGATTACAATTATTTTTATTTTTAATAAAATGTACAAAAATTATCAATTTATTATCAATAAAGTGACTCCATGATTTCTATTTTCTATTTTCTTACAAGTACTTACAAAGCGACGACGATGACGTGAAATTAAATGTCTTATATCTATTACGCGCTAGTCGAAACTAAACCTTAAGTTACGAGAATAAGGTATCATCATCATCTGAGCGTTATTCCCGGTCGCGACCAGAGCCTTCACTCCGGTGTCCGGGGTCCGCTTTCCGGCTCCGTTTTCTCCATTTCGCCCGGTCGTCGGCGTCTTTGCTAGTTAGACCATTGGCACGCATATCACCTCTTACGACGTCAAGCCAGCACTTCTTGGGTCTTCCCCTTCTACCGGGGCCCGGCGGAGGTGGCATGGCCAGACATTTGTTACCCACATAGCCTGGCGGTTTCCGCAAAACGTGACCGTACCAGCGAAGACGACTCTCCTGCATTTTGTCAGCGATGTCACAGACATGAAGGCTGCCGCGGATACGGGATATTACTACTAGCCTCAAGACCCAAAAAGTCCCTGACCCTGATCTTAGCGTCGTTTTTTCTTTGTCCCCGACTTTTTAGTATGAAGACAGTCAGTCATCATTCATCGTATTGGGTTAATAGATGTACTCCTGTGGCACGACATATTAAAAAAAAAGCTAATCAAAATGAGTTTGACATTGACAGAACGTATATCAAGTTTTCAACTTGCTGTCATTTGTCAAAATCTTATATTAAAAATACTAAGAGGTTATGTTTATTTCATATTATATATACTTAAAATTAAACACCAAACCAACTAGAGCTGTAATATTTAAATAAATAATAATAAAAATGACGATAAAACCCATAAACAAAGAGGACCCCGAGGACGATCACGTCGAATCGATGCTGAAGAAAGCTGGATGCTTAGACTTACATTATAAAGTTCTGGTATGTTGCAAAATTAAACAGAAGTAAACAAATCATGAACATTTTATTATTTCTTTACGTTTATTTGTTAGAAAATAATGTTATGAATTTCAATTGCCATTTAAAAGATTTGGATAAAATAATTGTTTTGTATGATGCAATATTTATAACTTTTATAAAATATTAAAATTGTATAACTTGATTTCTGAGTTACTTTTTTATGATTTCGATTGTAAGTTGATTAAGATTTGAGGCGTGTCGTGTCGCAGCGAAACAAGCGTGTGACTGTTAACAACAGGTTGTAAAATGAAGTATCTTCAAATTAAATATTTAATCTTTTCATTTCGTTGCTCTGGATACATGGCAGAGCGCAGCATTGAGTCTCGCCACTAAACACATTTTACCTCTAATAGGGCCTCTAATAACGTGGAATGGTGTGTCTTAACACTGGGCTCCCAAGTTCCCTCTGCCTACCCTGCCATGTGTAGGATACAGTGGAAGCTGTGAGAGAACTTGATTTGTATCACGAAAGTTCTTCATAGAGACTATAAACACAACAGTTTGTGGGTTTCAGGTAGTGAAATATTTATTATTTTCGTTTCTTTCCTCTCGTAACAAGGCCAGACCTTAATAATACTTACCTTCACACTGTATCCCGCACATGGCAGGGTAGGCAGAGGAAACTTGGAAAATTTACTTTAAGACACTCCGTTGCATTTGCATTCCCCACTTTCCGCTGATTTTGAGGCATTGAGGCAGGAAACATTAAATATTTAAATTGAAAACATTAAATATTTCATTTCTTTGAGTGGGAATCGAACCCACAACCTGTTGGTTACTGTCACAGCCTTGTGCCGCTGCACCATGATAGGCCACCTTAATAATATTACTTTAAATAACAAAATTACTATTGTCCTTTTTTATTTTCTTTTGTTTAAATTTATCTAGTCTTCATATTTATATTTCCAGGAATGTATAAACACCACAAGAGATTGGCGGAAGTGTCAGACAGAAGTAAGTGACTTTAAAGAATGCATTGATAAGCATAAGCAAGAAATGAGTCGATCTAACAGATAACTACAGCTAATTATTGATTATTTAAGACCGTTTTTAATTATTTATTGTTGTTAAATTTAGATTTAGTCTGTAAATTTAATTTTTAAAATGTATTTGCGTGTTAATTGATAGAAGAAATAATTAAATACATATTATTTTGTCTTTTTAGTTTTCATTTTAGGAAGTACAATGTAACCATTTAATGTATTTAAATTTACACTGGAATATTTTATGGTAAAATATAGTATAAGTACACAACTTGTAGACAATGTAAGCAGAAGGAACCTGGGCACCGAGTATTAAGTCACTGTTCATTTCCCCACTTTGCGCTAAATATGTTGTTACTAGAGTGAAGTAATGAAATAAAAATGTTAAGTTAATATTTTAAGTTTATTATTTAATATAGAAAATATTTAATATTTTCTTTATTAAATATGTCATTATCTTAAGTGGGGATAGATCCCACAACGTTTAGCTTGCGCTTGTGCCCCTGCGCTATAACAGGCTTCAATATATCATCGATTTTAAAATATTGAGAATCCTTGATGCGGGCCGGACTTTTCACTCATAAAAAATTAGCCCTGAAAAATTAAAATTAACAATTGCCTTGTGAAATTGCATAGTAATATTTTTTTAAATTAATTATTTAACAATAATGCAATGTCTTTTTTATACCACAATAATTTTTTTAAAAATATTATTCTACTTTAATTAAAAAAATAAATTAAACATTTGCATTCTCTTCCCATTTCCCAACTATCTATGCGTAATAAAAAATAAAAAAACATGAACGTCAAAGTCATATTGTTTTGACATTACGCTGTCTGTACTTCGTTTAAGGTTATAATTTATAAATAAACAAAATGCTCAGAAGATTAAGAATACCAAATATCTCATTTATATGCACAAATTACTCTACTAAAGTAGAAATTGATTCAACTTTAAAGGAACAGTTCGATAGTAAGCAATACAAGCCAAGAAGTCATCCTGGAAGATCGCAAGCTAAATTTGTAACCATACCTCCTGATATACAGAAGGCAATACAAATTATATTACAGGATGCTGGCGCCAAATCGTACCACAAAGACAGTGTTAAGTTAAACAATTATCTTCATTCCCGCCATTTACCGCCGGAAGACGATGAAATTAGAAATAAAGCAGCTAAAATACATGAAAGTGTTTCCAAAAAAATTTACTCCAAAATTGATAAGAAACTGTCTCAGGAAGAACAAGAGGCGTATGAACAAAAGGTGAATACTACAGTTTTCAATGTGTTAAAGAAAAATGTGTACAGGTGGGGAAATATATCCTACGATCAAGCTACAAGTTTACAATACTTAATGTCACGAGCTGCACCCGAATATGCTATTTTGGTACGAATATTCGATGAAATTAAAAGAAGATTACCAGATTATAAACCTAGAAGTTTTTTTGATTTTGGCTCAGGCGTAGGTACAGGTACTTGGGCGGCGAATAACTTTTGGTTGGGTGATATTTTTGAGTATTACACTGTAGATACATCAACACATATGAATGATTTAGCTCGACTCATACTTTGTCAAGGCAGAGATAATGTAGAAATGCCTTTTAAAGCGTATTTCCAAAGACAATTTTTACCTGCGTCTGCCGATTTAAAATATAATATAGTGTTATCAGCATTTTCGCTATTTGAAATGCCCAATATGAAGAGTAGATTGGAAACAATACAAAAATTATGGAATAAAACCGAGGATTTCTTGGTTATAGTGGAACATGGATCCAATGAGGGCTTTCAAGTTGTGAACGAAGCAAGAGAATTTGTTTTAAATTCTTCTCAAACCGCAAAAGGATATGCATTCGCTCCATGTCCAAACGACAATGTGTGCCCCAGATACTTAGAACAAAAAACACCGTGTAATTTTCTAATAAAATATGAAACGATACCTTTCCCTTTAAAATCTGAAGTTGTCGCTGATTTATTTAGTTATATAATTTTGAGGAAAGGTGAGAGACCAACCGATGATCCTCAATGGCCGAGGCTAGTAAGGGCACCGATAGTCAGATCTGGTCATACCATTTGTAGATTATGTACGGCTGAAGGGGAATTGAAAGAAATTATTTTCTCTAAAGGGAAACACGATGTTCACACATATAGATGTGCTCGGTCGAGTAACTGGGGCGATGTGTTGCCAGTTAAATAAATTATTTTTAGTTTGTTTATTGTTTTATTTAGTTTTGAAATTTTCATTGTGAAATATTGTATATTTTATTGTATTTACTGTACTATTAGTTTAGCTTGTTGCCGCACATGGTAGGGTGTGGCAACAAGCTCAGAGGCAGGAAGCTGAGAGGTAGGCAAAGGGAATTTGGGAACCTAGTTTTAAGACACTATTCTGTTCCTTATTTTCCTCCAAATTTGAAGCATTGCCTGTTGAGTGGCGGAACTCAACGCCGCGCTTTGCCTTGTTACCAGAGCGAAGAAATGATGACATTAAATATTTCCTTTCATCCAGTGAAGATACAACCTATCGCGTTTATAGTCACAGGCTTGTGCCGCTGCACCACGACAGACCATTATATCTCATATATCGGGGTAGGCAGAGAAACTAGTGTTAAGTCACTCTTTATAGGTATATCTAGATCTATTTGTTAGGAAGCTTAGACTTTGAACAAAAAAAATCTTGGGAAGGATTTTTTAAAATTTTTCAGTTCTGATTTCAAGTTACAAGTTCCGGAGTGAGCAAACGACTATTCTTGATTGGGCATTGCCCATCTGCCAATTCCTTGTTACTTACTCCAGGTACTTCTTAGCTCCCTAACCTTCATTTTCTGTTCAAATTTTGATAAACATTATGCTAATTAGCGTAATTTAACGCTGCACTTCGTCTCTTTAACAAAGTAACAAAAAAAACCTCGAGAGGGATTCGATACTACAACATATGCTATACCACGTAACAACTGTGCAGATAAAATATAACAGTAAGATGTATTTAAAATCAATATTAACAAAGAAAACGTAAATAATTCTTAGACTGACGTATGGGGACTACCATTTTGAAACCCCGACAAATACAACTTGAGTCGTAACATCTGTTTGTGGTGTCGTAGCTCGATTGTAGTTATTGTGGCAAATTATTTTCAACATTTAGTGTTTATTTTATCTAAAACAGGTAATAAAAAAAAGTTACGTCCATTCTAAATATTTAATTTGACAAATTATATTAATTTAGTAGAACTTTTTAATGTATAGATATTGTCTTAAAAGACATAATGTTATTAGAACAAGAGAGTCATTGAGATTAGTAAATAAAAAAAAATTAAAGCTAAACGAAGTCGCGAGTGTATTGCAAGTATTTAGTATTTTCTAATTATGCCATAGAAATGTTATGTGAAAATTAATTTTTAAACTCTCAATAAAATATATATTTAATTTAAAAAAGTAATTTAAAGTTAAATAATATTTATTTAACTGGCATCGAACCCGCAAGTAAGTCATTAACTAAACACTGGATCGATTTACTTAACGGTACATTTCTTATCAAATTGATAAGATAAGAATTTTTGGTAGATAAATGACTAAGATTGATTTTTGTACATCCAAGTGGTAAAATGTTTCGCTTTGAAAAAAGGCAAAAAGCGGCGTTGAGTTCCGCCACTCAACACGCAATGCCTCAAATTCGGCGGAAAGTGGGGAACTGAAGTGGAACGAAGTGTTTTAACACTAGGTTCCCAAGTTCCCTCTGCCTACTCGCTGTATCCCGCACGAGGCAGGGTACGCAGAGGGAACCCAGGAACCTAGTGTAAAGACACTCCGTTCCACTTCCGTTCCCCACTTTCCGCCTAATTTGAGGCATTGCGTGTTGAGTGGCGGAACTCAACGCCGCGCTTTGCCTTATTACCAGAGCGACGAAATGAAACATTAAATATTTAAATTGAAAATATAAAATATTTCATTTCCTCGACTGGTGATCGAACCCAGAACCTGTCGGTTTCAGTCACACTCTTGTGCCGCTGCGCCACGACAGGCCTCAGGCTTTAGATGTATATGTTATTTCTTTTCCCTTTGCATAATTACAATTTATTGTTACATTACAGTTTTATCATTTTTGTACCTGCATATGCATCCACAAAATAGGATAAAAGAGAGTTTAGTGCCAGATCTCTCTCTCTTTCCCACTCTCTCTATATATTAGAGGAAAAAAAAATTAACAGAAAAAAAATATCCTCGAGTAACGCTAACGATAGAAGCCACAACACAATCTAACTTACAAACGCTTGCGCCACTGCGCCATGAAGGACAGGCCATCATTTACGATTAATACCATTTTCCTCTGACTGTACCACCCACCCACATACTCGTTTCGTTTTAGTATTAGCTCGATATTCATATCGTTTGCACGTCGCGTGTTAACATGTTGTTTCTGAGGTTGTTGTGTTTTTTGTTTATTTATATCGAATACGGGAATGCCAGTGAGTTAATATTGATTTTCTAAAAAATCTAGATTTCAAGCGGGTTTTTTTTTATGAAAAAAATATGTATATTGTGCAATATATGAATAAATTAGTTGTTGCGGCCTGTCGTGGCGCAGTGGAAGGGCTGTGGGATCGATTTCCACTTGAGAAAATTACATTTTTAATATTTTGATTTCCATTCTCTGGTAACTAGACGAAGCGCGGCGTTCAGCTCCACCGTTCAATACGCAATGTCTTAAATTCGGGGTAAAGTGGGGAACAGAAGTGTACTATTGGGAATGAAGTGTCTTAACACTAGGTTCCCAAATTGTCTCTGTCTACTCCCTACTATGTTTACGGGATACAGTTGCTCACGCTAGGAAAAAAATATTAGAAGTGTGTTTTTAATTGTTTTTAAATTTGAGATATTTTTTAATAGTCTCTTTGTTAAAAACTTTTATTGTTTTACTTCAGATTAATTGACCAGCTGTTGTTAGTTCGTGTATGTAGATAATATATGTTAATGTTGCCATTCTAAATAATTACACAGTACTAAATTTAAATTTAAAAATCGTATAAAAATTTTGAACGAAGCAGGATTTGAACCCGCGCCTCTGGAAAACCGTTCCAGCGCTCTGACCAACTAAGACATTCGTTCTCACTAAGCTCCTAAGTGTGGAATAACACTTTAAAACATAGTAATAATAAAATAAAATAAAAAAATTACACGGTAGTTCAAAATAAATAAAGTAATATATTTTTTAAAATTTTATAATTTATCTATAATTAAATTAAGTTCTTTTTGAGAGGGGCACTACACTACTACATATATTATTTCTTAAACATCCTTAGGATATCAAGTAGTGGATCAACGCAACATCAGTGATAGAGGGTGTTATTAAAATAATAATAATAAAAATGTCTAGGCCAGTTATTTTTATTTATATATATTATTCTGATTGTAATTTCTTAAAAATAAATCGAAAATTACAAGTACGTAATATAAGTAAATAAAAATGTCAATATTGTACTTTTGAAATTTTTTTTATTCATAGGATTAATAAACACGTTCCTTTTGTAATTAATGAACTAATTGGAAACAATTGTTGTTACGATTAAAGTAATAAAATAAAATTTTTGTAAATTAAAAAAAATATCTGGCCTGTCGTGGCGCAGCGGCACAAGAGTGTGACTGTAACCGACAGGTTCTGGGTTCGATTCCCTGGTCGAGAAAATGAAATATTTAATATTTTCAATTTAAATATTTAATGTTTCATTTCTTCGCTCTGGTAAAAAGGCAGAGCGCGGCGTTGAGTTCCGCCACTCAACACGCAATGCCTCAAATTCGGCGGAAAGTGGGGAACGGAAGTGGAACGGAGTGTTTTTACACTAGGTTCCCGAGTTCCCTCTGCGTACCCTGCCTCGTGCGGGATACAGCATGAAGCAGAGTGAGTGAGTGAAAAAAAAAAATCTTTCAATGTGGTATTTGAACGAAGCCAGTGAAAAAGAAATTTATTGTATATAATAAATATTTAACGCCGATTTGAGGCATTGCGTGTTGAGTGGCGAAATTCAACGCCTCGCTTTGCCTTGTTGCCAGAGCGAAGAAATTAAAATATTAAATAATTACCTTTTTTTTCTTTTTCTTTTTTTTTTCAGCTTCACGCTGTATCCCGCATTAGGCAGGGTAGGCAGAGGGAACGAAAGTGAAACCTAGTGTTATGACACTCCGTTCCACTTCCGTTCCCCACCTTCCGCCGAATTTGAGGCATTGCGTGTTGAGTGGCGGAACTCAACGCCGCGCTTTTGCCTTATTACCAGAGCGAAGAAATGAAACATTAAATATTTAAATTGTAAATATTAATATTTAACTTCAAAATATTAAATTAAATATATATATTAAATATTTCATTTCTTCGAGTGGAAATCAAACCCACAACCTCTCGTTTACAGTCACACGCTTGTGCCGCTGCGCCACGACAGGCCCCAATCAATGAAACAGATAAGATATTCATGTAAGACATAATAACCATTTTTTTTTCTAAAGCAGATGCTCAAAATCACTTTCTTCAACTCGAATCTCCTTAACGATCTTAGAGCCAATCAGTTATTTTAGACTCTATGGTTAATTTTTATCTTCATTGTCTTTTATCGTTATTCATTGTCTCACAGACGGCTTCTTTAAAATAACCCCATAAAAATAATGAAGAGGATTCAGATTAGGCGATCACGGAGGGCCTGGTATGGTACCAGCGCGTCCTATCTACAACTTGGGCATGTTTGATTTAAATATTTAATTACTTGACGAAAAAGACGGACGGCTGCACCGACGAGTTGTAACCACATTCTTTCGCAAACTTCTTTCGGCACTACTTTTAATAAATTATTAAATTCGTTTCTTAAAAAATCTAAGTAATGAACTCTATTTAGTCTCGGTGGAAGTTCAAATGGACTAATGACTTTACCGTCCAGGATGCCCAGAAATTAACTCCAAAGTGTTACTAAAATCGGTCGTCCCTCACAATTCTAGGATTTTCTTGGGTCCAATTAAGTAGGCTGTGCATGTTCAACACTTCAACCCTTTTGAACCATAAGACGGAATTACAAAAAAGTGGATATTTTCTATAGCGACGTCGCATTTCTCCACAGAAATCTTAAGAAAATCCATAGGAGGAGAGGATTTTTCCTTTATAGGATCCCATGTACAGTAATTACTGCGAAGCAACACGAGTTGGTCTAGACTAGCGAGCACTAGTTGAATCTTCCTCTACTTCTCTTAACACCTGTCGTTCGTCGATTACTTTTGGTCGTCCTTCAGGATTAGCGGCTCCAGGAAATAGTTCTCCTAAAAATGCGTTGTTTACACGAATAAAAACGCGTTAATCAGAATAACGATCTCGATTAGGATAGCGTTTCGCGAGCATTCCCGTCACGTACACCGTAAATAAAATGCATTTCAGCATAAATACGAGGAGTATAGGTATAAGGAATTCCAGCTAGTCTTTTTTTTTAGCTTCACGCTGTATCCCGCACGAGGCAGGGTAGGCAGAGGGAACTCGGGAACCTAGTGTAAAGACACTCCACTTCCGTTGCCCACTTTCCGCCGAATTTGAGGCATTGCGTGTTGAGTGGCGGACCTCAACGCCGCGCTTTTGCCTTATATTACCAGAGCGAAGAAATGAAACATTAAATATTTAAATTGGAAATATTAAATATTTCATTTCCTCGACTGGGGATCGAACCCAGAACCTGTCGGTTACAATCACACTCTTGTGCCGCTGCGCCACGACAGGCCTCAGCTAGTCAAGTATCCAAATCTCAAGCACAAACAAAATCCAAAAAATAGCGTTGTCCAATGACTTCCGAACGGGAAGTAACTGAGTGAGAAGGGAAGTAAGTCGACACCTGATCCGGGCGATCTCTGCGTAAACAATAAAGACTATCTAAGTGAGATAGGGGCAAATGATGGGAACTGCTTGCGTTCACCTAGGGTCACACTTATAGGAATTGACGCCATACATTTTTTTATTTAAATTAATAATGAAAATGGTAAAACCTTTACACGTAATTGTAATAAAATAATGATCATGGGCTAGTGGGACTTGTCAATTGGGTTGCGTATTATCAGCATTGTGAGTCAACGGAAAGTTCAGTTTACCATATATACCTTAAAATAGTACCACACTTAATTCCAGTATTTTAGTATAAAATGATCTATTTAAATCTAGATTAAATTAAATTCTGTCTAACTTATATAGTTAGTTTATAGATTATGAAAAAAAACAAATTTTTAATACCAAAAGGCCTGTCGTGGCGCAGCGGCTCAAGCGTGTGACTGTAACCGGCAGGTTCTGGGTTCGATCCCCAGTCGAGGAAATTAAATATTTTCAATTTAAATATTTAATATTTCATTTCCTCGCTCTGGTTATAAGGCAAAGCCCGGCGTTGAGTTCCGCCACTCAACACGCAATGCCTCAAATTCGGCGGAAAAGGGGGGAACGGAAGTGGAACGGAGTGTCTTAACACTAGGTTCCCGAGTTCCCTCAGCCTACCCTGTCTCGTGCGTGATACAGCGTGAAGCTAAGTAAGTAAGTCAATACCAAAATCACTAACTCATCTGAGCAAAGTGCTTGTATCTTTTAAACTGCTAATCAGATTTTCATAAAACACAGCTAAAAACCACAACATCGAACAAAACTTTCCATAAAAAAAAAACTCCAACTATATCGATTCATTCATTCAGGAGTTAAAGTGGACAAACAGACAAGTCAAGTTAATTAGCTTCACGCTATATCCCTAGCGGGGTAGGCAGAGGGTACGGAACGCCAAAAGCTACGGTCTCGGCATACCTCTTGGCAAAATTAATTCAAGGAGCCGCGACTCATCGACCGCACTATAAATAACGGTATTACCGTTATTCAGACACAGATGTGACTAACAGTATAATGAGGAAAGTGTTGTTTTACGTTGTGTTTTTACTAAATATATATATATATATATAGAAACAAATTGTGGTAAGATTTCTTTTTTTTTTTAGCTTCACGCTTTATCCCGCACGTGGTAGGGTAGGCAGAGGGAACACGGGAACCTAGATTTAGAACACTCCTATTAAAATAAAGATGTTTTGGAGGAAATGCATGTTGAGTTGCGGAACACAACGCCGCTGTATTGCTTAGCATTTACGAAGATATCAAAAAATCCTTTCACATTTTGTTTTAGCAGGAATCGAACCCCCTGCCCCAAGACTGGCCACGTTTCACGTCAACATTTTTTTTTTACTTTTTATTCTGTAATTCTATTCTATATTAGCTTCCCGTCCGATGTTTTTTTACACAATTTTAATTTCTTTCTTGTCTTCTTGCTGTTGTATCTCTTTTATCCTACAAAATATTTTACTTCTTCTTCTTTGAGTGCCTCTTCAATACTGAAGGTTGGCCTCTAGCTTCCCATACTCTGCTCTGTCCAATGCTAGACGGAATAATTCTTCTACGGATTTGATTCCGGTTTTATTTTATTTACTAGCCGATTTAAATTTAACAAACTCTAAATGTTGAAGGAAGGTTGGCAAAATGTTATAGTGAAAACTGCATTTAAATCTGCTCAGCCAACACAGACAAACAGACAAAAAAATTCATTATTTCATCTGATACTACATGAATGAATACCCCCCATAAGATGTTATTTAATATATCTTCCATGAACAGACATCGATCAGTTACAGATTTATTATATGTACGTATAGATTAATATTATGAATAGTTGGTTTGGTTGAACGAATATATCTCAGGAACTAAGGCTCTGATTTGTTCTCTCCTTGTATTTTAATAGTGTATTGATCAAAAATATACCGATGTGTATCTGGATGTGGTTACATTGGATACTTATATATTTGACATGGCTTATAAAATAAAAAAAAAAAATAAAATAATATTCTGATTGGGAATCAAATCCATAACCCTTTTGTTTATAGAAAAAGAAAAAAAAACATTTTTTTGTTTATTTTTTTTTTTTCTGTATCCCGCATATGGCAGGGTAGGCTAAGGGAACTTGGGAACCTAGTGTTAAGACACTCCGTTACGTTCCTCACCTTCCCCGAATTACTACATGTTAAGTGGCGGAACTTAACGCCGCTTTAGAATACTTCCTAATGTGAGTGGAGTATCTTAAGTCGTTATATATACATATATAATAATAATTTAAAACTTTTTTTCAGGCTGTAATTTATCACTAAAGAATGACTTCGGAAATCCTTCGCCAGTTTATTTAAAAAATGGCGACTTTTTGGCGCCAAACGCGTCGGGCGCCATCTTGTTTCGACGTTCAGAAACAATGCGAGTGGCGTGTCCAGGGAAAAGCAGATTTATCATATTGGGAACAGAAAATACTACTTTTAATGTATTTGTATGTATCTTTTTAAATTCACGCATTATCCTGCATATAGCAGGGAAGGTGAGGGAACCTGGGAACCAAATGTTTCGACACTCTATTCCCATTTGAAAATCCGCCCTCACCGAATTCTGGAGGCTTTGCGGGTTGAGTTACCAGGGCAAGGAAGTGAAAACATTAAATATCTCTAGTTATTAGGACACGCCTATTTTGACACATGCATGGGGTGTTTGAAAGAAATTTACGTCCCGCACATGACAGGGTAGACAGAGAAAAATTGGGAACCTTAAGATAAAACACTTCATTCTTTATTCCCCACTGAATTTGAGGCATTGCGTGTCGAGAGGCGTAACTCAACGCCGCGCCTTTACTTGTTACCAAAGTAAAGAAATGGAAATATTACCTACAAACTACTAACAAAAACTAAACGCTAGGGAAAAGTTGCCATAATATAATATAATAGCAAAAACTTCAATCACATCTAGTTAATCATTTCTAAGCTCAAAGATTACCGCGTACAGACAAACAGACAAAAATGAAGAAAAACAATAACACTATATTGATTTCTATAACATGGAGAGAGGAGAGATAAGAAAGTCGCCTATAATGTCTGTAATAGAACGTACAACCAGTCAGGCATAAACGCTGCGTTCTCCTGACTTTTATAAACTTTAAATAATTTTTCTAGGATATATTTACTGATAAGTCAAAGCGCGGCGTTGAGTTACGCCACTCATCACGCAATGCCTCAAATTCGGCGGAAAGTGGGAAACAGAAGTGGAACGGAGTAACACTAGGTTCCCGGGTTCCCTCTGCCTACCCTGCCTAGTGCGGGATACAGCGTGAAGATGAGATATTTTTACTATTTAAGAAAGAAAAATTCCTAAATTCTAAACGTATAAAAACTTTAACGAAGCAGGATTTGAACCCGCGCCTCTTGGAAACCGTCCAAGCGATCTGATCAACTAAGCTCGAAATTCTTATACGCTTGTTACAACTTATTTATATTGTTAGCATCTCTGTAGGGACGATTTCGACGTAGCTTAGTGAGAACGTATGGCTTAGTTGGTCAGAGCGCTTGGACGGTTTCCAAGAGGCGCGGGTTCAAATCCTGCCTCGTTCAAATTTTTATACGTTTTTAAATTTAGAATATATATTTCTAGGATATAAAATGTGTGAAAGACTCCACATTCCGTGCGACCAAAGGCTCTTGGGTGGGGAACCTCAAAGAGATCAAGTGCAGCGGCCCGCCTTGGTTCACTACCGAACATATCGGGAGATGCTATAAAAGACAGAAATTATATAGGTAAGAAAATATAACTTGTATACAGCCTTCACGCTGTATCCCGCACATGGCGGGGTGGACAGAGGGAACATGGGAACCCAGTATTGAGACACTCCGTTTCGTTTCCCACTTTCCGCGCAATTTGGGGCTTTGCGCTGTGGCAAAATGGCAAAGCGTGTCACAGCGATCGGGGTCTTTTTGAGCAATTAATTATTATAGTAACAAAACCATGCAATATCACAAATTCAGACAAACAAGTTGGGAACCTAGTGAATAAAATAAGGTTCCCTCATACTGCTCGGGAACATTGAGGGGTTCAGTGCGGGATGCTGACACAAGACAAATGTTATTTTTTTCCAGGGTAGGCTATAAGATAGAAGATGGCTTCCATTCTTTATACGAGGCATGCTACGACAAAGATTTAGTTAATACTTTATACGTGAAACATATATTAAAGCCGAACGCCCTTCACATACAGACAGGAAGACGACCGTCTTTTATTGGTAAGAAAATAATTTAAAAACAAAAACGGTCAAGTGTGAGTCGCTTCTGTATATATTTCTTTATTTTAGGTATTTTTTAAAATTAATAATAATAATAATAATAATAAAGCCCATTTATTTCCAATCTACAATTCTAGTTACATGGGTTGTTTTGGTGTATACATACTTATTATTTAATCTTTAATATCCTAATGATTGTATAACCTAATTATACCTTATAAATATTTAAAAAGAAAACTTAGTGACTAATTTTATTCGGTATCAATTTCTTGGGTATCGTCGATCGGAACCCCTTTTTGGGTAAAGGCCTCCCCCAGCTTCTTCCAAACCTCTCTGTGTTAGCTTTTGTTTGCCACTCTCTTCCCGCTATAATCTTTATATAGTCTATCCACCTTTTCCTCGGGCGCCCTTTTTTTCTTTTTCTATCTGGTCCGGTCCATAAAGTAGTCCTTAACGTCCATCTTTTGTCGGTACACCTAGCTATATGTCCTGCCCATTGCCATTTCTGTTTTAGAGCATATTGTAAGGCATCTATTACTTTAGTCTCAAGTCTGATGTTTTTGCTTTTTATTTTGTTTATTTTCTTTATTTTTAGTACGCTCCTTTCCATTGCTTTTTGGCATGCTACTAATTTTGCTTTTGTTTTTGTCTTAAATGTCCACGTTTGGCAACCGTATGTAAGAGTAGGTGAGACGCAGGTGTCCAAGACCATTTTTTTCAAGTGTAGGGGGAAATCGCCTTTCAGTATTTCTTTCAAAGACCAAAACTTTTTCCAGTTCATATCGATGCGCCGCTGCACTTCTAGTTCTAGTCTTCTGTCTTCAAATGATAGTTGTTTGCCGAGGTAGATGTATTTGGTTACATATTCGAGTGGTTTTCTGTTCATGAGAATAATTTTTGGGTGACTGTTCGTCATTATTTTAGTTTTACTTTCGTTCATAATAAGACCTACCTTATTACTTTCTGCATTTAGAGTGCTTATCATTTTTTCTAGCATTTTACTTGTGTCGGCAAGTAAAACAATATCGTCCGCGAATCTGAGGTGAGTTAGTCGGTTTTGGTTAACTCTAATCCCTTCCGACTGCCAGTTGATGTTTTCAAAGATGTGTTGTAGTAGCATTATGAATAGTTTTGGAGAGAGAGGATCCCCCTGTCTCACTCCCCTGCAGATCGGTATGTCGGGACCTCGCGTCTCTAATCTGACTTGGCTTATGCTTCCCTTGTAGATATTCTTTAGAACTCCTGTGTAGCTTTCGTCTACTTGACATTTGGCAAGCGCTTCCCAGATAGCCACGTGAGAGATCGTGTCAAACGCTTTGGCGTAATCGATGAAAGCAATATACAGAGGACTATCAAACTCTGTGTATTTCTCTAGTACTTGTTGCAATACTTGTATATGATCCATCGTAGAAAACCCGGAACGAAACCCTGCTTGTTCAATTGGTTGGTAGCTATCGATCTTGGGACCCAACCGACTTTAAAGGATTGACATGAACAACTTGTAAACACTGGATAGAAGACTAATTGGACGGTAATTAGAGATATCTCGAGGGTCTCCTTTTTTGTATAGCAGTATAATATCGGATCTTTTCCACTGAACCGGTACCTGACCTGTGTTCAGGACTTTGTTGAACAGGTGTGTAAGTGAATGTGTTAGCAGAGTGCCGCCAGCTTTAAGTGCTTCATTACGTATGTCGTCAGGACCAGGGCTTTTGTCTGGTTTTAGTTTCCTTATGTGATGCATGACTTCTTGCTCGTCCACTGGCTGCAGTGCGCTCGTATATTGGGAGACTATTCCCTCTATGTCCGCGTCCATCTTATAAGGAGTTGACTTAGTATAGAGTTGCTTGTACAAATCTGTGGCGCAATGCATGACGTCCTGTCTTGTTTTCGATTCCCCTGAATTTGCCTTTAAGTCCCGAATCCAATTTTTATGTGTGATCAGTTTTTTATAGGCTCTTTTCGTGCTTCTGTAAGTGTTTAGGTTGGTTTCTATTATTTTATGTCTATGATCCTTGTAGTCTTTGTCTATTGCTCTACTTGTAGTTTTGAAAAGGATGCTAAGTTCTTCTTTCATTGCTTTGGTTCTTTGTTTGATTTTCAGAAGTTCGTTTCTTCTTGTAAGCATGTTTCTAGTAGACTCACTAAGTATATTATTCACGGGCCTTAGTTCCTTATTTACTGATCTACTTGCAAGACTGTTATTGATGGTGTAGGCTAGCTTATCGTAGAAAACTTGAATGTCTTCTACTTGCTCTACTTCCAATTGTTGTATTTTAGTCTGGAGATTTTTTAAGTAAGAGGATATATCCTCTTCTGTTTTTAGTGTCATGAATTGCGTTTTGAATTGCGTGTTGATCTCCCTCTTTTCCTTTGGTCTAACACATATGTAGCTCTGATTAAGCGATGGTCAGATGCGAATCCGAAGCCATGTATGATTTCGACATTGCTAATCCGCGTGGGGTGGTTTGACAGTATATAATCGATTTCATTTCTAGTGTTACCCCCAGGGGGTTTCCACGTCCACCTGCGGTTTTTCCGAATCTTAAAAAAGGAGTTCATTATAAACAGTTTATGCTCTGACGCGTATTGTAGTAGTTTTTCTCCTCTTTCATTTCTATTTCCTTGCCCATATTTTCCTAGAACTAAGTTTTCCTTATCTTGCGTTCTTGGTTGGCCCACTTTAGCGTTAAAGTCGCCGATAAACAATACGTCATTTGTTACTTGATTTTGAGCTTCCTGCAAAGTTTGGTAAAATAGATTGATTTCTTCATTTGTTGCCATTTCAGTAGGCGCGTATGCTTGTATTATTGTAATTAGTTGGGTGTTGTATTTTAGTTTAAGCAGAGCTTAAACTAAAATACAACACCCAACTAATCTTGACGTATCAACCCACTAATCTTGACGTATTGTGAATTCAGTTGCGGCGTTCAACGCCGCGCTTTGTTTAGTTACTGATTTCTTACTTGCAATCAATAAAATGGTAATATATATTTTTTTCATTTACTAATTATGAAAAATTAAATTAAATGACATTTAATGCTGCACGATAACAACATACACTATCCTAAGAGGAGATTGAACTGACAACCATCAAATGACATAACATTCGACAGACAGGTCTCCGCACATATATACCTTGTCCTCCAAGAGCGAGTCAATCATGTCGTTGGAGTGGCGCAGCTTGTCCGCCAGCTCCGTCACCTGCGCGCGCTCCGTCTGCAGGCGGTCCAGCTCGGCGGCCTGCGCGCGCAGGTCGGCGGCGAGGCCGGCCACGTCGTCGTCGCGGCGCAGCAGCAGCTGCGCGTGGTGCAGCAGCTGCGCGCGCAGCTCGGCCTCGGCGCTCAGCGCGCGATAACTTTAAGATTCTGACAGAGCTGAAAAGCTAATAATGTTATTCTTGTGCTCTTTTCTTATTAAAAACTCAACTCCGTACAGACCGAGTGTTTCGCCTATGTAGTAAAATATATAATCATCGTATTCTTCTATTGCATTGCCCATTCTTCTGACTTCTGCCAAGCCAAGTATATCAATTTTTATTTTTTGTAGCGTGTATGTTAATTCTATAAATCTTTTTGATGTTGCTAGTGATCTTACGTTGAATGTTCCAATTTTGAGAGATTGTTGTAATTTTTTTCCTGTTCTTGCTGTTTCTGTTATTTTGTTAATGTTTACTGGGGGGTTGTGGTCTTTTTCCCCCCACGGGGACCAGCCGGCTTGGGGGAGGAAAGATTTTTTCTGTTTTGTTTTGTTTTTTATTTTGTTTCGTTTTCCGATTTCCGTTGGCTAGTTGCTATTGTTCCGTTGATGTTGATATTGTTGAGAGCGGTTGGGAACGGCCTCTCATCATATCAAACGCGTTTTTTCTGTTATTTTTAACTAAGCCTGTTGTTATTTGTAGTTTCTTTGGCTGTGATTTATCTAGCGGCGAAGTTGTTGTCTCTCTCTTTCTCTTTTCTGTGTTTCTCAAGCTTTCTTTCACAATCAGTTTATCGTATTTTATATAGGCGAGGTTTCCTTTTTGTCTTTCCTCCATTAGTTTGGGTTGCAGTGACTTTCTAATTTCTAATGTTTCTTTTGAGAAGTCCTCTGTTATATATAATTCCTTTAGCTTCTTTTTGTTCCTCGTTATTTCGGCCTTTTTCCATGCGCTCACTAGTGAGACTAGCAGAGGCCTAGGTTTCTCGTTCTTATTTTTTATGCCAATACGATAGATGTTATTAATTTCATAGCTTTCTATATTTATGCCAAGATCGTCTGATATATGATTTTTGAGACACATCATTAAATCTTGTGTTGACTGTTCTTTCTCGGCTAATCCATGAACTATAATGTTTTTTAATTTTTTATAAATAAAATGTGATAAATAATATTAATTAGTATTGTGGCGTGTCGCGGCGCAGCGGCGCAAACGTGTGACTGTAAACTATGGGTTGCGGGTTCGATACACACTCGAGGAAATGAGATATTTAATGTTTAACGTTTTCATTTCTTCGCTGATGTAACTTTTTAATTTATTAACCAATTTAAATAAAACATATAATCAATGTTGAGGGTAGCTCGCCAAAATTTAATAATGAAAACTGTATTAAAATATGATCAGCCGTTTCTGAGATTAACGCTTACAAGCACACAGACAAACAGACAACAATTTTAAAAATCACTATTTTCTCTCCTACTACATAAACAAACACCCCCTATAAGATGTCATTTAATATATCTTCCATGAACAGACAGCGATCGGTTACAGATTTATTATATGTATAAATTTGATTCCCTCAAGCGAGCACGGAACCCCCGACCTATCGCTCACAGTCCTACACTTCATAATTATTTCTTTACAGAAGGAGAATTATTTGGAAAATTAAAAATGTCCAAATTATATACAATGGCACATCAAAGGAGTCGTTTGAGAACAATTTTGGGAGAAGGCATGGACGCGCACTACGTGACTAAGGCACAGGTATGTTAATTGTTACCCCGATTACGTGGGAGGGAAGGCCATGGGAAGTTGTTTTAGGTTCCCGTTCCGCACGCATTGGCCATATCATGAAAACTGCCTAGAGCGGCGTTAAACGCTGCATTCTGGAAGAACGAGTAATATATGGAATTCGGGAACTGAATTAACTATAAAAGATGATTGCGGCAAATGGAAGATTCAGAGGCTTTTTATATAGTTAGATATCTCTGGCCTAAACGGGTATAATAAGTGTCTCAACGGTAACGGAGTGTCTTTACACTAGGTTCCCAAGTTCCCTCTGGTTTAGGGATACAGTGTAAAACAAATGCAAAAAGCAAAAATGTATAAATAAGTCGTATTACGACAATTTCCACTTAAAAATAGAAGAATATTAAAATAACTTTTATTTCCGATCTGGTAAGACGTAGTGTAAAAAAGATTATTTATCTATGGTTTTTTTTTGTCTTCACGCTGTATGCTATACTTGGCAGGGTAGGCAGAGGAAACTTGGGAACCCACTGTTAGGTTCCCTTCGCCTACAAAGTTCTCGTGGGCATTATTTATAAAAAAAAAGTTTATTATTATTTATATTAATTTTCAGCTATTTAATTTAAATCATCACTTTTAGTCACTGTATTCCGGCTACGGGGTGGAAGGCAGAAGAATTATTTTTTTTTTTTATGTAAAAAAAAAAAAACTTGGAAATCTAGTGTTAAAAAACTCCATCCTGTTCCATTCCCAACTTTCTGCCGAATTTGAGACATTGAATGTTGAGTGGCGGAACTCAACGCCGCGCTTTGCCTCTTTACCAGAGCGAAGAAATGAAAACATTAAATATTTAAATTGAAAATATTAAATATGTCATTTCCTCTCGTGTGTATCGAACTCACAACCTGTCGTTCACAGTCACACGCTTGTGCCGCTGCGCCACGACAGGCCTCAGAATTGGGTTGTTCATATACTTATTCTAAGTGTATATCTAAACTAATTATAATATAATTACCATCTACTTTAAGCTCTTTAAAAGACCATTTCATTATCAAATAGGTCAAAGATATGGTTATTTTTTACGCAATAAGTATAGTAGTTACCATTATGATTAGCTGTGATATAGAGGTCTGTCGTGGCGCAGCGGCACAAGCGTGTGACAGTAAAAGACGGGTTGTGGGTTCTATACACACGAGAGGAAATGAAATATTTTAAATTTCATTTCTTCGAACAGTGTGGGCTTAACACTAGGTTCCCAAGTTCCTTCTGTACAACCCTACTGTTCATGTGCGGGAAACAGCGTGAAACTGATAATAATATTATCAGTTTCACGCTGTTTATATAGCCTATACGTAAATTTTATGATGAATCTATACATATTATAAATCTGTAACTGATGTCTGCCTGTTTATTGAAGATATATTAAATAACATCTTATAGGGGGTGTTTGTTTATGTAGTAGGGGATGAAATGGTGATTTTTAAGATTTTTGTCTGTTTGTATGTGCGTTTGTACGCGTTAATCTCATAAACTGCTAAGCAGTATTCAATGCAGTTTTCATTATTAGATATATTTTGGCAACCGTCTCTTAACGTTTAGTGTTTGTTTTATTTAAGCCGATTAAAACATAAACAAAGTTACTTCAATTTAAAATATTAAGTTCGACAAAATTGCTACAATTTTTTTTATTAATTTAGCTGTAATTTCAGTTTACAATGTATAGATATTGTCTTAAAAGTGATAATGTTATTAGAACAAGAGAGTAATTGACATTAGTAAATAACATAGTGTAAATCAAGCGGGCGAAGCCGCGGGCGGATTAATTATAAACATAATTTTGGTCCCCAGTATTTGAACCGGGGTCACTTAGCCCCCAGAGCCGACTTCCCGCTGCTGGCGCAGCAGCGCGCGACCTTCCACTACGTGAACACGGCGCCGCAGTGGGCGCGCGGGAACGCGGGGGACTGGGCCGCCCTGGAGGACGTGAGCTTCCTTTTTCTCTCCTATGGTAGGGAACCTTGTGTTAAGTCACTTGGTTCCCCTACGATCAGCGGAAAACAATTCCTTTCAATATGTATAGAATTCGCTAAAACTCAGACACAAGAAGCCTTTATTTCAGCCTTCACGCTGTATCCCGCACATAGCGGAACTTAGTGTTAAAACACTCCGTTCTCTCCCCTACTTTCAGCTTTTGAGGAATTTGCGTGTTGAGTGACGCAACTGAACGCCGCGCTGTGGCTTTTTTACAAGAATGAAAACATAATTTATTTTATGTTTTAATTTCTTCGAATGGGACTCGAACCCACAGCCTGTCGTGTCTACAGTTGCACGTTTTACCAAAAAAAAAAATTTTTTTTTTATAAAAAATATGACAATTAACTGTAAAATTTATTCAATTCAATTCAATTCAAAATATAAAGTAGTTGATGAAATAAAATCAATCTCTCTTACATTTAAGACACATATTGCTAAAAAGGTACTGTACATATAGCTAATCCGCCATTTTATATTGGCAGCCATTTTGAATTTGTTTTTTTTTATTTGATACCTTTTTTGTTGTTTAGAAATATATACACTGCCATTTTGTTACGGCAGCCATTTTGTTACGGCAGCCATTTTGTTACGGCAGCCATTTTGTTACGGAAGCCATTTTGTTATGGAAGCTATTTTGTTACGGCAGCCATTTTGTTGCGGCAGACATTTTGCTATGGCAGCCATTTTGGATTATAAATAATACCAATTATAATTTCATTCATATCAAAAATAAAAATATATTCCAAGGCGAAAATTTGGTAGAGTTTAGACTCTCTCATGCCTATCATACTTACGCTGTTTCTTGTATGGCTTCTTCTAAGGTCTGAGGCAGTAACGTTAGTGACCCGGTGGTAACATGATTAACGTTGAACATAACAAATGAAGCTTATTACTTAATTTTTTTTAAATCAAATATTTTAATTTAAATAAATTCACAGGCACTACGTCGTAGAGTGAATAAATACGGATCACCCTTGACCGTATACACTGGCACGTACGGAGTCATCACGTTAGAAGATAAGGCGTCGATCCCTAGGAACATCTTTCTAGAGGTGGATGACAACAATAATGAAATATTACCAGTTCCAATGTATTTTTATAAAGTAAGTATTTTTATTTTCCTCAGTAGCCCTCGCATGGTGGGGAAGGCAGAGGGAACCTTGGTATATAGTGTCAAAATTCCTTGTTCCCATTAATACATTGTGAGACATTGCGTGTTGAGTGGCAAAACTCAACGCCGCGCTTTACCTTGGTTACCATAGTGAAGAAATGAAAATATTAAATATTTAATTTCCTCGAGTGGGGATCGAACCCACGACCTGTACACTAGATACGAAAAAAAACGTATTATTTATTTAATATATATTTGTATAACTTACATAATTCACTATCATGAAAATTATAATTATTGGACAGTTAAAATAAAAATGATGCCTGTTGTGGCGCAGCGGCACAAGCGTGTGACTGTAACCGACAGGTTGTGGGTTCGATACACACGAGAGGAAATTAAATATTTATTATATTAATAAATATTATATTATATTAATATTTTCAATTTAAACATTCAATGTTTTCATTCAAGCGGGGAACGGAAGTGGAACGGAGTGTCTTAACACTAGGTTCCCGGATTCCCTCTGCCGACCCTGCCTTGTGCGGGATACAGCGTGAAGTTGGAAAAAAAATATTTTCATTCCTTCGCTCTGGTACAAGGCAAAACGCGGTGTTGAGTTCCGCCACTAAATACAACACACAATGCCACAAATATTCGGTGGAAAGTGGGGAACAGAAGTGGAACGGAGTGCCTTAACACTAGGTTCCCAAATTTCCTCTGCCTACCCTACCGTGTGCGCGATACAGCGTGAAGCTGAGTGAGTGAGAGGGAACATGCGAATCTGGCGTTAGGACACTCCGTTCCCATCAAGACATTATTCTCCACTTTCCAATAATTTCACGTACATATAACAGACATAGACGACTGTATTATGGCATAATAATGTCTTTGATTTTCGCGATTGTTATACATTTTAAATAAAACACTTTTAAACGGATTAATCGCGTATATTGAATGGTAAACATTTTTTTTGGAAACCCGACGTTTCGTACACTTTACAGTAGTCCGTGGTCACGGGTAGACTGAGGTAGCATTTGTCTGTCAGTTGATATAATTATATATATTCTTTATTGCACTTAAAAAACATAACATATACAAACTTAAAAACTTTAGAGCCAATTAAGTTGAGCACGAAACTGAGAAACATGGTCGTACTTGCGCAGACCATAAATAAAGCGTATGGCGAGATTTTGAAGTCGCTCTAATTTGTTAAGAAGCTCCTCGGTCGCATCCAAATAGCAAACATCCGCGTAGTCGAGAATTGGAAGGAGAAGACATTGCGCTAGCATAATTTTGGTTTTGTGAGGGAGGAAGTGTTGGAGACGCTTAAGGGAATGGAAAGAGAAATGCATGCGCCTGCTGATTGCATTTATATGTGGTGCCCAGGACATGTTATGATCGAGTATAAGGCCCAGATTTCAAACTTCGTTACAAAACGGACTTGGAACACCCGAGTAATGTATCGCTGGAATAGAATCCCAGTTTATTCTATGTGTAAGTCTGTTGCTACCTATAATTATAGCCTGTGATTTATTTGGATTGATTGACAGACCAAAAGATTTAGCCCACGATTGTATAGGGCCAAGATCTTTATTCAAACTTTCTATGGCTTCAGGTAATTTATTTAAATTACTGTGACGATACAGCTGTAAATCATCCGCATACAGATGGAAGGGGGAAGTAATGGTTGCTGAAATATTATTAATAAAGACAGAGAAAAGAAGTGGAGAAAGAACGCCGCCTTGGGGAACGCCAGCAGTGAGATCAAGCCAAGTCGATGTAGAATCGTTTGCTTTTACAACGAAGGCGGTCGAAGAGATAAGAGTGAAACCAGTTCAAAGCTGCAGAAGAGATATCATTGGCCCGAAGTGTGCCAAGGAGTATATCGAAATCAACAGAGTTGAAAGCACTGCTGTAATCCAGTAGTACCATAACAGTGAACTTGGTTTGGTCCATAGCGCACCGAATGTCCTCCGTAATATTCAACAATGCTCCAACTGTTCTGTGGAAGGGGCAAAAACCGGACTGAAAAGGACACAGTAGATTGTTGGTAGAGAGAAAGCAATAAAGCTGATGATTGACTAATGATTCGAGAACTTTAGATAGTACAGGAAGAATAGATATAGGACGGTAATCTGCAGCATTGAAAGGATTTGAGGTTTTGGGTAATGGAATGACATAAGCATTCTTCCATTGTGAAGGAAAGACATTACTTGACAGCGAAAAGTTAATAATGTGGGTGACTACTGGTGTAATGCTTTCTAACACAGGAAGAATCATCTCAAAACTGAGATTATCAATTCCATAGGCTTTAGTGGAAATGGAATTAACACACCTCTTGACGTCATCCTCTGTTACAGCTTTGAACGAAAACGGAATACAGTCTGGTAGGTCAGTATGGGATAACAAAGCTTTATATTTAATGCTTAGCTTTATATTTAATGGTGGAGTTGTAAAAAAGAGTTGAGAGAATGAAGCTCAACTGAGACTTGACTAGTTTCAGAGGACTTGCCTACACCAAACGACTCCAAAAATCTCCAAACCTGTGCCCGGCTGAGATTCTGGATGGTCTTGTAAAAATAGCGACGCTTAGCATCCCTACACATTATGTTGCAGATGTTTCCAGGTTTTTATACTCAGCAAAGTTATCTGAAGTAGGTTTTTTTTGTATTTGGATTTCAGTTTGTCACGTTTTGCCATAATGTGTCTAATCTCGTGAGTCAATTATTATATCAAACTACCGCCAACGATTCCTTAATTGCCTCGTGTACTGCCGTGGATTCTTGCAGAATGAGCTTACTGTATCTGGTCCTCTAATGTGGTGGGCTGGGGACTTTAATTTTTTTAAGAGTGGGTCCCAGGTGGTGGAAAGTTTCCAACCATCTTCTCCATTGAAATTAGGATGTTTTTGTATTTCAATAGCCTCGCGGGTCATTAGGGATATATCTATTTTCCCTAGCGAGTATGTGGGGTTTATCAAACCTGATGTAATGGTTGGATTTTTTTCGATGTATGCTCACACACAGCTGACTTTGATACATGTCCATTCTTGACATCAGAGATGTGTTCCTTCACCCTAACACCGATGCTTCTCTTTGTTTGACCTATATATAAAAGCCACAGTCACAATCAAGTTTGTATACACCTGCACACTGCAAAGGAATATTACTCTTCACTGGTCTCAAGAATTGGCTCACTTTCTTGTTAGGCTTGAATAGTTTTAATAGAAGCTCTTCTTAAGATGTTGCCGATCCTGTCTGTAACACCCTTCACATATGGTAAAAGTGCTGGTTGCCTCTCAACTGTGGGTGGCTTGTTGGTCTTCTGACAACGCTGGCGGGGAACTGGCAGCTTGTTCTGATGAAGAGCAGTCTTCACCTGTCGAAGCTCGTCCCCTAGGTGTTCAGCATCGCAGAGGTGGTGGGCTCTCTGAAACAAAGATTTGCCAACGGTAGATAACTGTGTTTAATATAATAATTATATCAACTGACAGACAAATGCCACCTCAGTCTACCTGTGACCACGGACTACTGTAAAGTGTTCGAAACGTCGGGTTTCCCAAAAATGTTTACCATTCAATATACGCGATTAATCCGTTTAAAAGTGTTTCATTTAAAATGTATTATGGCAACCAGAAGGAAATATATAAATTTCCTCAAGTACACATCGAACCCGCAACCTCCTTCACTATGACACCGCCATACAACATCTATAATTAACTTGCCAGATAGTCCACGACCCCAAAGAGAGCGCAGCGACAGCATTCATATCACTAAACTCGTCGTTCTACAACAAAACAAGGACCGATCAGCTGTCACTCTGCGCTGACATATGCGAGGGGAACTCCCTCTTCTCGTGGCTCCGATGGAGGTCCAACGACGGGACGCACAGCTTTTGCTGTTCTTACCAGGATTTTGCTAAACAAATCAATGTTATACCTGAATTGTATGTGAATGGAGTGTTTTATTAACCGATTTTATAAATAAGGGGGTTGTGGTTTAAGGTTTTCGAGAGAGTGAGCGTAGTTTGTTAACCGTTTTCACAAAAATGGAGGTTATAAGTTTGGCTTCTGTATTGTATATTGTCTACATATTGTATAATGTGGAAATTACATGTTTTTTGCCTATAATTATTTATTTAAGCTCTCGTATGGTAAGTTTTGTTAATATATGTATGATTATGAAAAAACGTCTCAGAAACGCAATTACTTACCGATATGCCCTGGGAAGTACTTTTCTTCTAGGGGTTTCTATTCAGATTTTATTAAGAAAATCAACGTTCCCCAACTTAGCTCTTTGTGGTGTGATTTTCTGAAACTCAACGCCGCGCTTTGTCTTGTATCGAAAGTGAAGAAATGAGAATATTTAATATTTAAATTGAAAAATATAAAAAAAAAAACATTTCCTCGAATGAACATCGAACCCACAACTTACGTCGTTTACAGTCACACCCTTGTACCACTGCGCCACGACAGGCCTCAGATATTCACATTTCAGTTCACGAGAATACATAATAATTATATTAAGTAAATAAGTGAAATATGTAGCTAATGAATGATAAAGATATATGAAATATGAAATATTAAATCTGAAATTAATATACAATCAAAAATATATGTATGTTATTAATAAGTAATATATGTATGTTTGTTTGTTGACAAATTTCACGTGAACTTAAAGATATTCTTCTTCTTCTTCTCCTTCTTCAGCCAAAGTAGTTATCCATATATTGTTTATATTCTGTTTATAAAGATTTTGTTAAGAAATTTCATCTCATATCAATATTAAGTCTTTTCTTGAATATTGATAGGTTTTTTTAGCTTCACGCTGTATCCCGCGCGTGACAGGATAGGCGGAGGGAATAGGGTTGATTATCACTCTGGTGACAAGGCAAAGCGCAGCGTTGAGTTCCGCCACTCAATACTCAATGCCTAGAGAATTCTAATGGACATGGACAGGATCTTGGCACTAGGTTCCCAGGTTCCCTCCCTCTGCCTACCCTTCTATATGTGAAACACCGTAGATTATTTCGAGGGTAGTCAAACATTTTAAACTAAAACGTCAATAAAACAACTAATTTGTACATAATCGTGTTGATTTATTCATATTTTATAATTATATAAATAAAATATTACTTAGAAACTAATTTATGTTTATTTCCAACATTGATTTGTGTCTCTGTTCTATAAATAAAGAGAGAAAGAGGAAGAGATAGTGCTATAAATTAAATATTTAAAATTTAGGAAAGAAAAATACAAGAAACATTTTTATATCATATATGCATTTTGTGACTCCGTTTCGTGAACAAAGGGGTGTTATGAGTTTGAGCTGTATGTCTGTCACTCATATCACTCTACTCAGCTTCACGCTGTATCCCGCACATGTCATGGTAACCAAAGGGAACTTGGGAACTTAGTGTTAAGACACTCCGTTGACCACTTTCCGCCGAATTTGAGGCATTGCGAGTTGTGAGGTGGAACACAACGCTGCCCTTTACCGTGTTACCAATGAGCAAAGAAATGAAATTATTAACCTACACGGGGATCGAACCCACAACCTGCCGTCACAACGGCCATCAATCAAAACATATCAGATCATCAATTCAATATCTACAATCACTTAATCAAGATGGGTTATTGAGTATTTGGTATATGGTATAAAAAATATAAAAAAATATATAAGTATGTTTCTTTATTAGGCTGTCTTTTTTAGAAATTATGTTAGAACAAACACAGGTCCACGAGAGAGAATAGTGACGTAACACTACCATCTGCCGTTCTTACATACAGAAAGATTTATAAAGAAACTCATTTCGTTGAAACCTATAAAGTATATAATGTGTTTTCTCGTGAATTTCATAGAATGTTGTTAATTTGGAAATCGAAGGAAAATCGTATGAATTTAATTTAAAAAGAATTAAACATCAATAACTCTCCTCTTAAAGAATACAATTAAATTTTGTAAAATATATTTCTTTACAAAACCCGTGAAAATGTGTGTGGTTGTTTGGGTGTGTGTGTGTATATGTGTGTGTGTGTTTGTGTGTGTGTGTTTGGGTGTGTGTGTGTGTGTGTGTGTTTGGGTGTGTGTGTGTATGTGTGTGTTTGTGTGTGTGTGTGTGTGGGTGTGTGTGTGTGTGTGTGTGTGTGTGTGTTTGTTTGGGTGTCTGTGTGTGTATGTGTGTGTGTATCTGTGTGCGTGTGTGTGTGTGTGTGTGTGTAAAAGTTATCTGTACGATTATGATAATTAATATTTAATTGGATTTGTCTTCACGATGCGTGTTTCACTGGATACATAATTTTAGTCAATGCAGTCGAACGTTTTTTTTTATCATTCTAATTAAAAAAAAATAATCTCAAATAATTGGCGTCACAGTGTCTTTTTATAATTTGCAAAAATAGGAAAAAAAAATACCCAACTTAAGTACTCAGATCTATATAATTCCGTTTATTTCCGGAAAAGATCTTGCCCAAATAAGATCTTATTACGGAGATTGTTCCAATTTTCCCTCTTCATCCATAAAGTGACGGAACAAATATACTATATATATATATATATATATATAGATATTTCTTAGGAAGATATTGGGAACTTCGGACCTTTTCTTTCCTCATCCTGTCAAGTAACGTTTCCGTAAACACCCCCAACCTATTTCCGAATTTGGAACCTTTCCAACAACTCTCTCACCCTATATCTCCTCGCTCAATATCATCCGTAACTTTCATTTCCGTAAGGTTAAGATTGTAAATAAAAATTGCTGTTTATTTCGGAATACTGAGACACCCAGTTACGTCTGTGCGTTGTTTATCAGTCACTCAGTCACCTCCTAACCGTCCTACGCAATACTTATAAGGCCCGTAATATTTTATGGAATTCTTCAAATTACGAAAAACATAAGCAGTTCCTAGCTAGAACCTTCTCGACCCTCGATAATAGCACTAAGGGACTGTCTATCCTTTTTATTTTCGCATGCACAAGCCACTAACGCCAGGAGATGCTTATTAGAATATTCCACTCTCTCCTTGACGAAGGTTTCCAATTCATTTCTCGGCAAATAATACGCTTTCACATATCTGTCTACGTAATCTTGATGCGGAACTGGTTTCAAATTGGATATCTTCTCTAATTTAACGAATAATTGTCTATAGTCTAGCTGCATTAGTCCTCTACCACCATTTGAACATTTGGTCGCGTTTGAGAAGCCCTCGACTAATAGGTGGACAACAAATTTGGAGACCATAGCCCATATTGAATTGATAACCTCCAAATTTAATGTAACTCTTGATGAAATGTTTTCCAAACGCAAAGCAAAGACTTGGATCTTTCTGATAATCATGTCTACGTATGGACTGTGTTCAACCGCCACGTTTTTAACGTCCCATCGAACTTGGGACATTGCGATTAAAGACGAACGAGCATCCACGGCTTTTGACGCTGAGCACATATACACTGGCATCCTCAAATCCGCTACTACCGCTAATGTATTATCTTTAAAATGTTCTAGAATCATCCTTTGTTGATTCGTTACTATAGACTCAAGGTACGGATGGAGTAGCTCGTATTGTTTTGCAAGGAAGATAACACTTTCAACACCAACTATTCTTTCACTGAGTCCATGTAAATTTGCCTCCGTGGTCATGTCTAACTGATTCGGGACACTTGGATGCTCATAGCCTGTGTTCTCTTCAAAATTTAAACTATTGGTCACCCTTTTGAGAACTAGATTCAACTTTGAAGTATATAAAGTTGAGGAGGCGACATCTAGATCAGATGTAAAGAAAAGATGGACAGAATAGAAGTAATAATCGAATAACTGATTCATCAGCATTATAACTTCAAGTGATATTTGTGGTAAATATCTACTTATTTGGAGATATTGGCCACAATTTCTCAAAACCGATAAAGTGGTATTGGTCACTATGACACTGTCTTTTAATTTGGAAGGACTAGTTGGGACGTCGTTCGTCGTTGAATACTCATGTCTGTCTGTGTCTTCGACGAAATCTCGTCTCAATTCGTCAGGTTCGTCGTCTGATTCGTCGCTTGCTTCAGATTCTGGTTCGATGCCGAATATATCGTCATTTGTCACGTTTTCATTTCTAAATATCTCAAAGGGTGTTCTGGAAGTTTTTTGCGTGAAATATTTTGATATATAAACACTATCATCTTGGGAAGGAGCTGATGACGTCGCATCGGATTGAGTTCTCGTCACATCACTTTTAGATGGGTTCAGATACTTTTTAAACTGTTTAAACTCTTGTAAATTTAGTACATTGAAAGTAGATTTGACAGGACACTGCTCCCAGCCCTCGTTTTCCAAAAACAATTTCAACTCCTCCATCCGTCCTCTATGATAGTTTTTTATATAGGAAACACTCTGCGTTTTTATAAAATCCTGAAGAAAATCTGACTTGTCACCGCAAAAAATTTCCGCAACCTGCGTCAATTTCCTCAAAATGCCCAACATTTGGATGAACTTTTCAAACGGGAACTCTTCCAAGCCGGAACTTTTCAGAAACGTCGACACTTTCGCTTGAACATCATGCCAAATTCTTATCAAACCAGCTTTTAACTTCTGTTTAATATATTCTCTACTGACATTCTTCTCTATATCGAAAACATTCCCAGAATTCGGCACAGATTCTTCATTCTTCATATGCCAGTTCACCAAAAGATAATAACTTCGCATCACCAAAAAAAGATTCTCGCACAAATTAAGCAAACATATGGAAGCTTTCGTCGCTGGTACAGACTGACACATTTCTTGAAACTTCATTTCTATGGAAACATCGTTCAAATACGGCTTAACCGCTTCCACGGCCGATTCGTTAACAGCCGACGAGTAATGCATGTGCAGCTGTTCCATTGCAGCTTGAGTTTTGCCCAAAAGGCTGTACGCCTTCTTGAGTTTTCTGAATACGATTTCATCAAAACTATAGCATATTTTGGCCAAAACTGAGTCCAACTTCTCCTCCGTCATATCCAGAGTGTCCTGTAACCTGGTGGACAAATCGGCTATGCACGTAAACTCCTTGTGAGCAGCCGCTGCCTTCTTGCTCTTCAAAATCAGCTCTATAGCCTCAAAATATTCCTTTTTCACCAACAAATCTCCAACATCTTTCTCAACGCTTCGTAAATTTTGCAACAACTGGAGAGATTTCAGCACGGATTTGATAATTTGTCTCTTTCTAACATTGGCCAAAATTACAAAAGTGGATATGGTGAGGTGGTTCGAGGCAGTTTTCAGACGTTCCCTTGCCTTTTTACAAGTATCCAACGTTTCAGATAATTGAGAGCGAATGTTTTGTATTTCGTTGAATTCGCGGTCGCAATTATCACGCTGTTGTGAAATAAGATGGAGGGCTTTGCCAGACACTACCTGTTCAAAATGGAAAAAATAATACGTATCATTTGAGGCCTGTCGTGGCGCAGCAGCACAAGCGTGTGACCGTAACCACAGTGTGTGGGTTCGATGCCCACTCGAAGAAATGAAATATTTAATATTTTTATATTAAATATTTAATGTTTTCATTTCTCCGCTCTGGTACAAGGTAAAACGCGGCGTTGAGCTCCGTCACTCACCGCGTAATGCCTCAAATTCGGCGGAAAGTGGGGAACGGAAGTGGAACGGAGTGTCTTAACACTAGGTACTATAGACGAACCAGGTAGTACATAGGTTTGATCCTCACTTAAGGAAATGAAACATTTAATATTTTCATTTCCTCGCTCTGGCAACAATACCCCATACACCCCAATACTGAGAAAAGATAAGATAAGGTTGCCAAAAAAGATGATTTCAATTTTTTTTCTCAAGCTATCACTAACGTTCAAGGACATGTAATATTTAATATTTTCATTTCATCACTCTGACAACAAGGCCTAACACGCAATGCACATGAATTCTAGGAACATTGGGAAACAGAGTGTTTCAACACTAGGTTCCCAAGTTCCCTCTACCTTCTCTACCACGTGTAAGGCTAGGTTCCAGTCCATTACATACCTGTTGCTGTCTCTTCAGTTTGCTGAACATACGCTCAATGGCATCGCAGTCGGGCGGCGACGGCGCGTGCTCCAGGACGTATCTAGCAGCGTCGAATTCAGATGGGGGCGAGAAATATATATGCTCTATTTCTTTAAGTACCTGGAATATTATATATATGTATGGCTGAATAAATTTGTTATGTACTAAATATTTAAGACAGCGCGGCGTTGAGTTCCGCCACTCTATACAATAAATCAAAATCAACGGTAACTGTGGAACGGAATGGATATAACATAAAGCTGAAAACCCCAGCCAAAGCTCGGGGTTGGGGGGTATTTTTGGGGTAAATAAATGTTATTTGAAAAATTATATATTGAAAAAATAAAAGGAATAAATAGAAAATAAGAAACAATAATCAGACTGGAGAAGTCTGGACTCGACCCAAGAATCTACTTCTGAGACAATCAGAAATGTGTGCTGTGAAGGTAGGTTAGGCAGAGGAAACTTGGGACTCTGGTGTTAAGACACTCCTTTCCCTACTTTCCTCCAAATTCGAGGGAGAGGCATAGAGTGGCGGAAACTCACAACAGCCAGCCTAGGAAGTTAAAACAATTAATATTTACTTCCTCTAATGGGGATTGAACCCACAATCTTTCACATTTACAGTCACATGCTTCTGTCGCTACACCACAAGGCCTTAATTTCAAAAAAAAACATATTTTTATTGCCTGCACATGAGTATATAACAACATTTAATACAAACAAAACTCGGCTACATGAAATGATCTTGACCATAACCACCAACTAAAGTTGCATACAAGATCTACGTCTTTTGTAACATGTGGTGATAATTATTAGTCTATGGATAATTACTAAAAAATTTTCAAGTCTTTCACAATACAAATTATTCATTACAGACACTGAGAACAGTTGCAATCTACCGACGCTGCTATATTTGAGATATAGGAAAATATATAAAAAACGGGCAAAGTTAAGTTTTGTTTTACCTCTAAGTCGGCAGCTGATTGAGCCACCGTTTCCGAGCGGGAGTTAACGCCGGGTGGTGCATGTCTGTTTTCCATCGTACAATATATTTACTGGAAAAAAATAATAGAAAATTATATTTAGATACTTGACTTAATAAGTTTAAGGATATTTTTTAAATTTATAATTAAGACAAAAGCTCAGGATGTAATCATTAAATAAGTTATTAAAGGCAGCTATATATTTTAATAACATGTAGCCAGGTCGTAAAACCTGTTGGTCTCTGACTAAATCCCGAAAAGAATGTAATGTCATTTTGCTCTCAGCTTCACCCCGTATCCCGCACATGGCAGGGTAGGCAGAGAGAACATGACAATCTAGTGTTAAGACACTCTGTTCCACTTCTAGTCCCCTCTTTCCACCGAATTTAAGGCATTGTATCTTGAGTGGCAAAACTCAACGCCCTGCATTGCCTTGTAACATTACAAGGCATTATATAAATATTTGTGATTCATAAACTATTACTGGCCAGTTGTGACAGAGATGTACAAGGGTACGGCTTTTAATGGTTTGGGGTTCAATGCCCATTCAAGAAAATAAACATGAGAAAATTTAGTTTACCTTCACAATGTACAATGCCTCCGGAATTTGTCAGACAGTCGGGAACGAAAGTGGATAATAATTAGGAATGGAATACAGTGTCTTAACACTAGGTTACCAGGTTGCCTCTGGCTGCTATGTGAGGGACACAGCATGAAGTAGACATTTAAAAAAATAATATTATTTATATAATTCTACACTAAGCATAATATATATTTTTTTATATAATCTATTCATAAGTTTTTTTTTTACAAAGAACTATATTTTTAGTAGAATTAAATTACAGTTATAATAACTACTTATATAATACGTAATATAATTTATGCAAACTATGTGACACTTACCTAGAAATAATATCCAAATAACATTATATTGTTTAATTTACTCATTATGGAAAAAGAAAGAACATTTCTTTTATTACACCTTTCTTTAATATTTACATGACAATCTTTGGATTTATTAACAAATTCTAAGTTAATATTACATATTTCTTATGGAATTTACTTAATATTTATAATAAATACTTAAATTATATGAGGGGAAAGCATTATATTAAACGGAGAATTATTATTGAAAACGTCAACTTCAAAATGAAAGTGACGTTTTTATATATCTAACTGTATATTAGTTTGGATATTTCAATGAAATATTTTAAAAAATTGCAAGCTTTAATATATAACATTAAATATTAATAACTTGAGATTTGGTTTTCGCTAAATTCTAACATAATTCTTATAAAAAAAACTTCAAATATAAATTTGATCCATTTTATTATTAAAAATACGACACGATATCATTTTTGTACAAAGCTTGAATAAGTGTAGTACACACACACACTTCATTGTAATATATTTTACCCTCCAATGAACAAGCTCTTTCATCTATGAAGTACGTTCTATAAATAAGCTGATAATATTTCTTGTCATCCTGAAATTATTTAGTTCTTCTCTCTCTCTCAGCATTACGTTGTATCCTGCACACTGAAAGAGAGGCAGACGGAACTTGGGAACCAAGTGCTGACATAGTTCTCCTCGTTTTCCACTATCCATCGAATTTGAATTATTTAGTTTATCATAGAGATATTATACTTTTGAAATAACTTTAAATTTATTACTAATCAGATTCGAAGCTGTCTTTTATACACGCTTAATAACTATTATTATTATTACCAGCCAAACAGTATTACATGAACATTTCTGGGGTTCATGAATTATAGCAAATCTGAATGATTGAATATTAATAATTATGTAATTGTTTTGTTGTTTGAATTTTAAAGGAGAGTGATATTCTGAAATAGTCAAAGGTTTTTATAATATTTTTTGTAGCGTTCTTTTACTAGCTTTGTAGACTGTCTGTTTGTTATTGTGCTTCATTGTACTCTAGCTACAAAAGAGCTAATAATAATATTAATAATAATAATATAACTTTATTGACATAGATATATAACAAAAAAACAAATAAATGACATCAATTTATCAAACACAAATAATGATTTTAATTAAGATGATGGACTCTGATCCTCAATTTAAGATTTAACTTGTGTTTTGGGGATCAGGGTTCACACACATTGGAGTGCACATTAAATTTGTAACATTATTTATAATACGCGTGATCACTTATTGTTATTAAAAATAATAATAATTTATTTTTCATCTCTGCTTTACATAAGAATATCTTTTATTTGACAATTCTAATTGCATGTGTGTGAGTATGTGGGTGTGTGTGTGTGTGTGTGTGTGTGTGTGTGTGTGTGTATTATGTATATTGAGCACATATAGTGAGATGTTTTCATTAATTTAAATGTGATGTAGTTTGGTATTTTTACGATTTATTGCTGCATTTATATCGGTCTAAGAAGCAGACTTTCTGTCTCTTCGTAGGTTTTAGTTTGTAACCATTTTGTCGTTATAATTTTGCATTTGTGTTTATTGAGTGAGTAAATGTTGCAGTTCTTATTGATTGTGTTATATAGATGTCCACTCTGTATAACATAGTGTCGTCTCGCAAGTGAGCTTTTTGACGTTCTATTAGGGCATACTTTATAAGCACATCTTTTATTTAATAAATTTGGGTTGTATTTTAAGGTGTTGTGTTTCTGTAGTATGGTATGAAGAATAAACAGTTGACGTACTGTAAGTATCTGGCACTCATTATAAAGCTGGAACGTTGAGTATCTGAATGGTTTGTTGGTCATGACCTTCAACACTGCTCTTTGAGCATGTTCAAGCTGAGAGAGATGGGTTTTAGCGGCACCACCCCACACAGTTATACAGTACGTTAATATTGATTGACACAGTGCGTAATATACCATTTTTATAGTACTGAAATCCGCAGAATAACGAAGGTTTTTAAAGGCTGAGATGATTTTACGTGTCCTTGCTGTCAGGTTGTCTATGTGGGATCTCCATTTTATAAGGTTGTCGATGTATACTCCAAGATACTTGACAGTGTTTGATCTATTTAGGGTAGGACAGCGTCATTGACCATAATTTGGTGTATTCTGACAAGTGTGGGCTTTAAGTGTGTGAGTGCTTGTATTAGGTTGTGAAGTAATGGCTGCCGAGAAGGTAAGGTATGTCGTTTTATTTAAATTAATTGTAAGGGGATTTGCTGATAGCCATCTCATTACATGTTGCATAGCCTGTTCAGCTTGATAAAAAGTGTCAGACCAGTTACAGCCGTGTATTAATAGTGCAGTGTCATCTGCGTATGTATATATCGAGCAGTTTGGCAAGGAAAGTTTACACAATGAGTTTATGTATAGAAGGAAGAGCGTAGGGCCAAGAATCGATCCTTGTGGTATTCCATAAGTTAAGAGTGTATCATCACTGATGAAGGAATCAATTTTGACATACTGGGTTCTGTCCAAAAGATAGTCTTGATAAATCCTCAAAGCAGCTCCTCGAATGCCAGCAAATTCCATCTTGGATATGAGAAGTGGAATAGAGACAGAGTCAAATGCCTTGGTGAGATCGAGGAAAATACCAATGCACTTTTGTTTTTTTTCAATCTTGTCAACGATGTTATTGACAAGGGACCCCACAGCATCTTCAACACCTTTTCCCTTTCTAAAACCGAATTGATTTTTCGCTAGAATATTACAGTCTTCTAAAAATCTAATTAATCGGTTGTTCAAAATTTTTTCTAATATTTTAGATAAGGCAGAGAGAATGGATATAGATCGATAATTACTGACACTGTCTTTATTTCCATTTTTAAAAATAGGATGTACTATTGCTTTCTTAAAGACTTTGGGAAAAATTCCAGTTTTCATTGATATATTGCATATGTGAGTTATCGATGGGACAAGGCTACGAGAACATTGTTGAAGTAGTTGCGTTGATATTCCATCCCAACCAACAGCTATTTCCCTGCGCAGCCCTTTTAGTATTCTTTCCACTTCTGATTCATCTGTTGGCAATAGCACGAGGGAATTGCATTGTGTAGTCTCCCCTGCTTTCTCAATGTTCGGTATATGGTGCTCATTATGATGATGTTCGGCTAAGTTCTGACCTATGTTAGAGAAATAGTTATTAACCAGGTTTACCGACACAATTGGATTATTGCCTATGTTTAATAACTGAGTGGATGAACCTTTAGACGCCTTGTTATCTCTGTAAGTAATAGATTTTATTACTTTCCAGGTGGCTTTTGAGTTAGTTTTTGCTCTTTGAAGTTCATTTTTTTCATAAGCATGTTTCAACTTTTTTAGAAGTTTATTACAAAAATTTCGGTATTTCTTACATAAGTAACTTTCAGCGTATTGTTTTCAGGGTTGCTTTTTAACTTCCGACCCATTAAGTCCCTATTACGTATACACCGAAGTAAACCTGTAGCTATCCATGGCTTAACAATCCTATTCTTAGAGGGGACATGCACAGTATTAGAATGCTGTTTAACGGTTGTACTAATAGTGTTTACGAATAACTCAGCTGCTAAATTAGCATTTGAACTACTCATCACAGCACTAAAATCAGTGTTTGAGATGGTTGTTAATAGGTTAGGGTAGTCTATCTTTAAACGAATAGGGTTGCCTTTTGTTACTAACGGTGATATTGTCAAACTAAGTAAAATTGGGAAATGATCCGTGATGTATGTGTCAAAAATTAAAGTGGAGTTTTGAATGGCAGATTTCAGCATTATATGATCTAAACAATTTTTGTCACGTGTCGGTAATAGGTGTGTCGGCAAAAGACCGTGTGATGCAATAAGGTTGAGATATTCATGTGACTGTGACGTAAGTGAGCTAGGTATGATATTTATGTTTATGTCGCCCAGTAAAACTATATTTTTATTTCCTTGTGTAGACGTCAAAATGCTATATGCATAAGCTGTTTAGAAAATTATCTAATTGTCGATGTGAGGGTGATCGATAGATGGCAATAAGTAGTAAATTATTAAGTGGTAGCTTACTGATTAAGCAGTTTGCATCTACTATGTGGGGTTCATAAACGTGATGTTCCAAATCAGATTTAATATAAATAATAACACCATCATTTTGACTAGTATGTGATTGAGTGTGATGTGTAGTATAACCTGCCAGTGACGGAATTTGGCAAGTTTTGTTAAGCCAGCATTCTGTAAGGACTACAATTTCCGGTGTCAAATTTAAAGATGTTAAAAAAACTCTAAGATGCTCAAAATTTTTACTAACACTGCGTATGTTTAAGTGTAATATATTCAGTGATTTTGTATTTTTATCAATGAATAATTTGGCTTGATCGAGTTTGCACATAAAGCAGTTCATAGTGCCAAGCTCATCGAGCTCCTGATATATATTATTTATAACAAGTTCTTTTATTATTATAAATTAACGTACGGAGATATATTATAGCGATAATCTTATACATGTGAGGTAAGGAGTAATGAGGGTGAGATAGTGTTATGTACTTCACGATTATATACAATGTTTTATAAGTTTTATTAATGTTGAGAAAGCCACTGTGCTTATTGAAATGATCCATTTTCCAGAATTTATTTGTGAATAGATCATCAAATATCATGAATGTTAAAAAAATGTAAAAATATTTGCTTTGTGTAATATTTTGTTTATTTAAGTTTATTAATTGTGTATGTAATAGTATGCTTACAAGATAGTTAGAACAATTTATAATTAGGTTAACATTTTTGGCAATTTAGCTAACTAATTGATAACTATAAATATATATTTTTGGACTGTTTTAACCACATCAAAGCTATATCATTTATTTCTTACCTGAGTTTAATAATTTTTTTTTCTGTTGAACACTTACAACAAATAACAGTGATATTTGATATTTATATTTAACCTAGCTATTTAAATTTTAATATGATTTTTCGTTGTATTTACTTACTTTCGGGCCAATATATTATAAAATATTTTGTTATATAAAAACGGAATATGGGAATAAAGATGACTAAATCGCTGTGATTGCATTATATAAAGAAGCATGGAAATACATACAATTTTTAAAATCCTCGATGCACAAATCAAAACATCAACAAATGCCCTCTTTCGGTGATATTATACGAAAAACATGAAGCTTATGACAGACAGCAAAGTATATAATATTTATTAATATTTATAAAATTTCTAGAGCTTTTATTGTTATTCCAATTAAAGAATTTCTGGTTGGTCACTGTTGTTACTATATAAAAAAGCTAAGCTAGCTACGACATGAACAAAAATATTTATTAATTTATACTTGTAATAAATCTGAAACTGATCAGTCTGTGCACGGAAGCCATGTTATAAAAATCGTTTATTATTTTAAAATGTGTTTCTGTTTGTCAGTGCAAATGTACGCGCTAATCTCAGAAATGGCTAAACAGGTTTAAATATAGTTTTTCTTGTTATATTTTGGCAACCTTCGTTTAGCATTTACTATTTGTTATGTTTAAATCGGTTGACACCATCAGTACCAGGGTGATTCTATTTCTAAGCCAGAATCACATGTCGTATTTTTCATTAAGCTAAATTGTAGTTTTTAATGTGTAGATATTGTCTTAAAAGGTTTATTAAAATAAGAAAATAATTGAGATTGTTAAATAAAATGGTGTAATTCAAGTTTAAAACCGCTGGCGCATCGCTGATATTTAAAAATAGTGTAAGAATTAACTCCAAAATCATATTAAAACCAAACATTATGAACTAAAACTAGTATTGGTTAATTTAGAGATTTTCATATCGAAGTAAGAAGTAAGTTCTGTAAAAATGACACTACTTATATTTTATGTTAATAAGCAATTTTAACTTTTCATAGCCGACACGGATTATAAAAATCATAACCAAAGACTAAAATAATTAAAGATTGTCCATATTTATTATATTACCATTATTTACAAATTAAGTATATATTTATTTAAATAAATTATTAAAAAAAAAAAAAACAACAACAACTATTCCCATACAAGTATCCAAGCTAAAGGAGCCGAAGGACACGTATCCAGTGCCAATAATAATATAACCCCTTTCAAAATTAAAAAGAAAAATATCAACTTGACGTCATGCGAACGATGAAATGAATATATATTAATTTTAGTTATTTATTGCCGTTTTTTCTGTGTGGACATTGTTTTTTATTAATGTGTTTAGTGATAATACAAAAATGGAAACCGACTTGATGATAGAAGACTCGACGACACCTAAGGTATTGTTAAATATATGTTTTTATAACTAGGAAGTAGGCCAATGTAATGTCATGACAATCTTTTCCGCCATCTTTGCCTTTACAGCTTCAGATATTTCATTAAATAAACCATAAAATTAAGAAATATGTCCAATTATTTATGAGTTACACGTATTTTTTCAATCTATTCACTTTATACGTGATTTAGGTTAGTAAATTATATATGTATAAAAAAAGAAGATGTATGTTTCTGCAATGCAGAGATCGTATTGTATTTTTTGAGTTCTTTTCCTAAATTTTCAATTGAAATGTTATTATTTTAATACTTAAAACAGTAAATTCTATCATATAGTTACTAAAACTTATCGATTTTAGTTATAGGTTAAATCATACATGCTAAAAACACTTGCTTAGTTTCACCATGGAAACCTTAGAAAAAACAAAAAAGAAACACCTATGTAGATCTTCACTTTTTATATATATATATATATAAAATCCCATACAATCTCTAATAGGCCTATATTAGACATATGTTCATGATAACATGATTATTGAACACTAGCTGTGATTAATAACTGTAAATGACATGTTCCACTTGTAAATTTTGCAACAAAAATTAAGACAAATTATGATATAACTATTTTTTTATTACTAATTTTACGCTTCGCATTATGACTGTAACAAAATGAAAGTCTTCTTTGAATTAATGACTTTTAATTTAATCAAAATGTATGGTATTATAGTATATGTAAGTAATTGTAGTTTCTTGGGGATGTTACACATATTGAATTTAGATTAAGATATAACAATAGAATAATTGTCTCTGAAATAGATAATTACAGTAAAACATCTGGAAGTGATTTATTACGTTAAATTTTTCTTGAACGTTACCTTTACGGTGCAGATGAAGTAATATGATTGTGTGTGTGATTTTAAAAACTGAAAACTGTTAAAAGTGTAAGGACCTCTTAGCATTTTTGAAGAGGTACTTGAGGCAAAAGAGGCATGCAGAGGCCATACTATGGTAGGATTAAAGTGTGAACTTAATTTTTAAGGGACGATTGCTTGTCAAATAGGGAACATTAGGTTCCCTTTGCCTAATCTGTTATTTTTATTCCATTCACCTGTTAAAGTTTGGCCTGGCTCGAGACAATGCGTGTGATATAACAATTTTTATATTACTTTTTGCTAACTTTACGCTCGACATGAACGCATAACATTTTACATAAACTACTGGTTAACATATGAGGCCGACCGCATAAGTAGCCCATAACACAATGTTTATGAATAAATTTAAATTTTATATATACATTTACTTCTTAGTGAGATAATTTTTTGAAAGGATTTCTTTGAGGCCTGCCATGGCGCAGCGGCACAAGCGTGTGACTGTAACCGACAGGTTCTGGGTTCGATCCCCAGTCGAGGAAGTGAAATATTTAATATTTTAAATTTAAATATTTAATGTTTCATTTCTTCTCTCTGGTACAAAGACAAAGTATGGCGTTGAGTTCCATCACTCAACATGCAATGCCTCAATTTCGGCGGATAGTGGAACGGAGTGTCTTAACATTAGGTTCCCGGGTTCCCTCTGCCTACCCTGCCTCGTGCGGGATATGGCGTGAAGCTAAAAAAAGACAAATTTTCCATTTAAGCATATTGCAGTAATGTTTTATTGTAAACATGACAATTTTGTTTGATACCGTGATGTTTGTTCTTTTTGTTTTTCTAACAACATTTGTTATTTATGTTGTTTAAAAAATACAGCATAATAAATATATTTTTAAATACATTTGAAGTTTGTTGTGGTTCAGAAGTACAAGCGTAAATGCGACCAGTCGTTCTGTCCATTCCCACTCTTTTAAATATTTGACATTATCATTTCTTTGCTTTGGTAATAAAATAACAATGGCGTGGGCAATCACGCTCACTCATCATGCAATATCTCAAATTGGGTAGAAAGTGGGGAATGGAACGGAGTGTTTTAATATTAGGTTCCCAAGTTCCCTCTCCCTTTGTCGTACAGCTTGAAGCTGATAGAATGATGGTCTTATCCGATTCTGAACAATGATTCTAGTATGTTTTTCTTTGAAATTTTATTATTTATATGTTATCAAAATATAACTAAATAATTTAATATTTTTTGTTATACTTTTCTGTTTGTCCGAGCTAATCTCTATAGAAGCAAACTTGATTATAGACTAACAATGAGAGATAAGATATATATTACAATTAAATGCATACAGTAGAGATAACCATACTAAAGTTATTTATCGGTTTTTTTTTTTCTAAATATGCTTAAGTTATATTAAATAATTATTAAAAATACATGTCACACTGAGTTTCTTTTGCCGATTCTTCTCAGGTCTGAGGCAGTGATTTCAGTGAACCGATGGTAAATTGTTTGATGTTCAACAATTGAAGCTTTTAACTTATTTTTTTTTCAGCTCATGTTTCATTTCTTCGCTCTGGTAATAAGGCAAAGCGCGGCGTTGAGTTTCGCCACACAACACGCAATGCCTCAAATACGGCGGATAGTGGGGAACGGAAGTGAAACGGAGTGTCTAAACACTAGGTTCCCAAGTTCCCTCTGCCTACCCTGCCTCATGCGGGATACAGCGTGAAGCTGAGTGGAGTAGAGTATATACTAACAAGAATGTTGTCAACAATAAGCTATATCCAAATACAACGACTAGCATTATTTACAATCAAATTAACTTGAACGGTGATAAGGAAAATGTTGAAATTTCATTTAAAAACTGATTCAACAGTAAAATATGCATATTCATCTTAACGATTTCTTTTTCAGCTTCACGCTGTATACCGCACATGGCAGGGTAGGCAGAGGGAACCTGGGAACCTAGTGTTAAGACTCTCCGTTCCACTTTCCGCCGAATTTGAGGCATTGAATGTTGAATGGCGGAAATCAACGTCGCGTTTTGCCTTGTACCAGAGCGAAGAAATGAAAACATTAAATATTTAAATTGAAAATATTAAATATTTCATTTCCTCGACTGGGAATCGAACCCACAACCTGTCGGTTACAGTCACGCGTTAGTATATAATGTAAGAAGAAAAAAGAAGGACAGGCAGTGATCGTCTAAAGATATAACGCACTCTATTTATTTGAGTAGGCATGGGGAACTTGGGAACCTGGAGTAAAAACATTCCGTTCTGATTAAGATACTTTCGTTATCTTCACATTATACTTCCCATTTTCTAGTTTACGACAAATTAAGGGGGGGTTATTATGGGAACCTTCTCCTTCTGGCCTTGAATGTTTAATATCAAAAAATGCCTTTCCGAAGAACTTTCCACAGACAAAATCAGTTTAAAGCTCCTTTGGTCCCTTTAGGTACAGAAAGGATACATAATACACATATATATATATATATATATATATATATATATATATATATATATATATATATATATATATATATATATATATATATATATATATATATATATATATATATATATATATATATATATATATATATATATATATATATATATATATATATATATATATATATATATATATATATATATATATATATATATATATATATATATAATATATATATATATATATATATATATATATATATATATATATATATATATATATATATATATATATATATATATATATATATATATATATATATATATATATATATATATATATATATATATATATATATATATATATATATATATATATATATATATATATTTTAAATAAACTCTGCACATGATAGATTATTTTCGTCGAAAATAATCTAATTTTAAAGCGCGGTGTTAAGCTCCGTCACTCAACACGCGTCAAATTCTGCGGAAAGTAGGTAACGAAACGGGAGTGTCTTAATAATTGGTTTCCAGTTTTTCTTTGTCTACCCTACCCACACGCTCCCTTAGCTTCACGCTGTATCCCGCAAGGTAGAGTAGCGAGAGGGAACTTGGGAACCTAGTGTCAAGATACTCTATTCCGTTCCATACTTTCCGCCGAATTATTTGATACATTACCAACCCTACAATGGCTAAAAGTTGAAAAAAATCTAAATTAACATCAAAACATTCAGGCATATTTTTATGATATGATATTTTCTACATTTTTTTTTTATCTTTAATATTTCTTATCTGTTTTTGTTTTTTTTTTTATGTTTTTTTGGTGTTTTTTAATATTTCCAGGTGACGTCACTAACCTCGTTGGACACCGGCGTGCGGCCGGCGCCCAGCGGCGCGGCGTACGTCGCCGAGAGGAACACATGTCTGAACTTGTTCTCGAGATGGAACGAAACAGATCAGGTACGGTCAAACATACTGGCTGGTTTGAGTTGGAGGTCAGCTTCACGCTGTGTCCCTTTTTTCCAGCTTCACGCTGTATCCCGCACATGGCAGTGTTGGTAAAGGGCGATTGGGGTTCTAGTATAGTTAAGATACTTGGGTTCCGTTTACCACTTTATGCAGAAACTGAGGCATGGTGTATTAAGGCGGAGTTCAACGCCGCGCATTTGTTTTGTTGCTAGAGTGAGGAAATGTAAATATTAAATGTTTCTTTTTTCCGAGGGGTTTGAACCCACAAATGAAAACATAAAATATTTCTTTTTTATTTTTAAATATTTCTTTTTTATTTATATTTCTGCTTCCCGAGTGTGTATCGAACCCACAACCTGTCGTTTACAGTCACACGCTTGTGGCGCTGCGCCACGACAGGCCTCATCTGTATTTTTAATTTAAAAATGTGAAATTATTTCCTCGAGTGGAGATCGAGCCCACAACCTGTCACTTTTACCACCATATGGGAGACCTCCTCCTTGCTTAACGAACACTCCCCGGACTCCATTCCAGGTGGAGTTCGTGGAACAGCTCCTGGCGCGGATGTGTCACTACCAGCACGGCCACATCAATGCGTATTTGAAGCCGATGCTGCAGAGGGATTTCATCAGCATGTTGCCAAGTAAGTGTGGGTTCGTGGTTGTTGAGGGCAATTTTGGATTAGACTTTGCTAGCGTTTTGCGGCTTCGCCTGCTTAAAATATACAGCTGTTAACAGTATATTTTATACTACTTAGCAATCCGCGGCTTCGCCCGCTATTTTATAAAAAAATGATTTTTTTAAGACGATATCTATAAGGGGTTTTTTGTTATTTCATTGTAAAATAAAATTTCAGCTAAATGAAACAAAAATATATTGTAGCAATTTTGTCGAACTAAATATTTTAAATTGACTTTATTTGCCAACCGATTTAAATAAAACTTGCCACACTATAATAGTGGAAACTCCATTCAAATATGGTTAGCCGTTTTTGAGATTAGCACAGACAAACAGTCATAAAAATAAAGAACCACCATTTTGTTCCTTACTACATAGACTATCGACTATATTAAATAACATCTTATAGGGGACTATAAGATGTTATTTAATATATCTTCCACACGTACAGACAGTGACCGACTACAGATTTATTATTACATATATATATATATATATATATATATATATATATATATATCTATATATATATATATATATATATATATATATATACATATATATATATATATATATATATATATATATATATATACATATATATACATATATATACATATATATATATATATATATATATATATATATATATATATATATATATATATATATATATATATATATATATGTATGTATGTATATATATAACGTGTTCTCTGCAGAGAAGGGTCTGGACCACGTGGCGGAGAACATCCTGTCGTACCTGGACGCGGGCTCGCTGTGCGCCGCCGAGCTGGTCTGCCGCGAGTGGCAGCGCGTCATCTCCGAGGGTATGCTGTGGAAGAAGCTGGTGGAGCGCAAGGTGCGCACCGACTCGCTGTGGCGCGGCCTGGCCGAGAGGAGGGGCTGGTGAGTGGGGACCCTCGAGGATATGACATATATGATATTTACAGAGTTCCGCCTCTCACCGCGCTTGGTCGCATTTTTTTTTATATGGTTTTGTTTTACCTTAAATTCCAGGATAATTTACCTGTTCAAACCGAAGCCGGGCTGCCAGCACCCGTCGCACTCCTTCTACAGACAGCTGTATCCGAAGATCATTCAAGACATACAGTCCATAGAGGATAACTGGCGGATGGGCAGGCATAATTTACAAGTATGTATCGCTGGAGGCTTCGCCGGCTTCAATTATACATATATATATATATATATATATATATATATATATATATATATATATATATATATATATATATATATATTATATATATATATATATATATATATATATATATATATATATATATATATATATATATATATATATATATATATATATATATATATATATATATATATATATATATATATATATATATATATATATATATATATATATATATATATATATATACCTATATCCAGAGGGTGTCTTTGACATATGTCTGTCCGATATGTGTCCTTTGGCATACGGGTACGCGACCCCGGATCCTCGAGCCACCACTATTATACCTCTATCAAGTCCATAAAAGTGGTGTCCCTCTTAATTATCCTTCCCCCACTTCCACTAATCCCATCCTCTTTCCCGCGGTTTTTCCCTGTGAAGGGGTTTTGGAGGTCAGATGGCAGTCGCTCCATTTAAAAACCGCCAACCGCCACATTTATGGCAAAGAAAATAAAAAGAATGGGTACGGCTAGGGCGTCGCCGCTAAACGACGCGCAGGCACATCGCCCTACACCTGCGACAAGTGGGCCAGGGCTACCGTGTCAAGTACGGGCACGGCTAAAGACGCGAGTACCCAGACGAAAACTCCGCTTTGCAACGTGGAATATTGGCTCTCTTACCGCACGATGTAGAGAACTCGCAGATGTACTCACGAGACGTCGGGTCCAGTGCGCTTTCCTCCAGGAAACTCGCTGGAAGGGCAATAAGTCCCGTAACATCGGACAGGGTTACCGGCTTATATACACTGGGTCACCTTCTGGTAAAAACGGTGTGGCGGTAGTGATTTCTGAAGAGCTTCAGAATGGACTCCTCGAAGTTGACCGTCGCTGCGATCGCTTGATGCGGGTAAAGGTACTGATTGAGGGAGTTACCACAAACTTAATCAGTGCCTACGCCCCCCAGGCGGGCTGTAGCACGGCCGAAAAGGAGTCATTTTGGGAGCAGTATGAAGAGGTTCTACTTGCTATACCGTCTACCGAAGTAATTCTAGTTGGAGGAGACTTAAACGGCCACGTCGGTAAGGCTGCAGACACGTATGAACGTGTTCACGGTGGTTTTGGACACGTTCTTCGCAATACAGAGGGCGAAAATATTCTAAGAACCTGTATTGCGTCTGATCTGGCCGTTGTGAACACATTCTTCCAAAAGAATCCTCAGCACCTTATCACGTATAAAGTGGGTCCCACTCAACGCAAATTGATTACTTGTTGACCAGACGGTGTCATATGGGCAGGGTTACTAACTGTAAGGTCATTCCAGGTGAAAGCTTGACGGCCCAACATCGTCTTCTTGTCATGGACTTTAACGTCACTCCAAAGAAGAAAATAGCCGAGAAACGTAGGCCTCGGATCAAGTGGTGGTTGCTGAATGGACCGATGCAGACCGACTTCCTAGCAGAGGTAAAAAGCCGAAATCTTACAACTAACACCGAGACTGCTCAGGATGCTTGGGATCGAGCTCAGTTAGCAATCATTGCGGCAGGCAGACGAGTTCTTGGCGTTTCTAAGGGAGGACGTGTCATCGACAGGGAGACATGGTGGTGGAATGACAAGGTGCAGGAGGTGATTCGTGAAAAGAAGGCTGCCTTTAAGAAGTGGCAGAAATCCAACTCTCCTGAAGACAGACTGGAGTACATAGTAGCAAAACGTGTCAGCAAAAAAGCTGTAGCCAGAGCCCGCAGTGAGAGTTTATCACCATTATATGATAAACTTGAAACTGCGGAGGGGCAGAAGCTCATATACAAACTGGCCCGTGGCCGGGATAAAGCGACGCAAGATATCGCAAAATGTCTTTGCGTCAAAGATTCCCAGGGCACGTTGCTCTGTAATCCCGCTTCTGTGAAGGAGAGATGGAGAAGCTATTTCCAGGAGCTGCTGAACACTCAGCATCTGTGCAGTCTTCATCACGATCCACCGCCTAACTTCGGACTTGTTGCCCCAATAACCTTTGACGAAACTCGGAATTGCCTTCGACGCATGAAGAACGGAAAAGCGGTGGGGCCTGACGAAATTCCGATCGAAGCGTGGAAATCGTTGGGCTCTCTTGGTGTGCTCATACTTACTGACCTTTTTAACCATATCTTGAACACTAGAAAGATGCCACACCAGTGGCGGCTTAGCTTTATTACCCCTATTTACAAGGGAAGGGGCAGTGTCCAAGATTGTGGTAGGTATAGGGGCATTAAGCTTATGAGTCACACCATGAAGCTCTTCAAGCGCATTATCGATATCAGGCTCCGCCGAGAGTGTACTGTCTCTGAGTCTCAATATGGATTTCAGCCTGGATCGGGTACTATGGACGCCATTTTTGCCCTCAGAACTTTGATGGAGGCATACAGGGAAAAGAGGAGAGCTCTGCATGTGGCTTTTTTAGAGCTGCAGAAGGCCTTTGACTGTGTGCCTCGTCAGTGTATCTGGTGGGCATTGCGTTTGAAAGGGATCCCTGAGGCCTATATTGAGATTATCAAAGATATGTATCACAATTCCGCTTCCATGGTTAGGACTGCTGTTGGCGACACCATACCTTTCCAGATTACAGTAGGGGTTCACCAGAGCCCAGCTCTTAGCCCATTCTTATTCAAACGTAGTGCTAGATACTGTCTCGGCTCACATCCAAGACCAGCCTCCGTGGCTAATGATGTATGCCGATGACATAGCACTCGTTGAAGAGAACCGGCTGATACTAGAGCGTAAAGTGAACCTCTGGAATGGTTCGCTTGAGAACGGCGGTCTTAAACTAAATGTGTCGAAGACCGAGTACATGGCTTGCGGGAGACCGGACTCGAGCACTATCCATATAGGTACTGAACCAGCCGTTAAGTCGGAAAAGTTCAGGTACCTCGGATCCGTTTACGTTCACGGTCGGATAAGCGCTGCCTGGGCCAAATGGCGGGAGGTCACTGGTGTGGTCTGCGATCGCAGAATACCAACCAAACTCAAGGGGCTGATATATAAGAGCATCGTTCGAACGGTTCTTTTATACGGCAGCGAATGCTGGCCAGTACTATCTCGGCACACTCAGGAGCTTCATGTCACGGAAATGAAGATGCTGAGATGGATGTGCGGCGTAAAGCGGTCTGACCGCATACGTAACACATTTATTCGAGGTAGTCTTGGAGTCCGTGACATAGCGGATAAGCTCCAAGAGCGTCGCCTGAGGTGGTATGGTCACGTTGCGCGCCGGCCTAGGAACTATGTCGGACGCAAGTGCCTTGATATGTCTGTCCCTGGAGTGAGACCTCCCGGACGCCCAAGGAAGCGCTGGTTGGATGTCGTGATGCAGGACATGAGAGCCAATGGTCTAACCACTGAGGACGTAAAAGATCGTGCAAAGTGGAGTAGGTTGAGTGTATATATATATATATATATATATATATATATATATATATATATATATATATATATATATATGTATATGTATATGTATATGTATATGTATATGTATATGTATATGTATATGTATATGTATATGTATATGTATATGTATATGTATATGTATATGTATATGTATATGTATATGTATATGTATATGTATATGTATATGTATATGTATATGTATATGTATATGTATATGTATATGTATATGTATATGTATATGTATATGTATATGTATATGTATATGTATATGTATATGTATATGTATATGTATATGTATATGTATATGTATATGTATATGTATATGTATATGTATATGTATATGTATATATATATATATATATATATATATATATATATATATATATATATATATATATATATATATATTGTTTATGTGTTGTTAGTGTAAAGTTTTATCGGAATTGGTTCAGTAGTTTTTGTATTGAAGTTGATTTTTTGTGTGTATAATTTATATAGATATATTTCTAATTAACTTCTGTTGATATTAAAGCATATCGGTTTTTTTAAATTGTGTTGTGTCGGAACTCAACGCCGTAGTTAGTATCTTTTGCCGTTATGTCAAATATCAATCATAAATGAATTCATACGAAATGTATGGGAATTCCTGTTATGCCGATTCGCCACTCAACTTTTTTGTTGGAAAGCAATATTTTTTTTATTTAAAATATGTAATTTATGCCAACAATGATGCCTCGTATTCAGTTTATAGTAAACAAAAATATATTAATAAAACGTGTCTTAAAATTAGGTTCCCAAGTTCCCGCTGCCTATCCCGCCATGTGCGGGATACAGCGTGAAGCTGGAAAACAAGTTTATATATATATATATATATATATATATATATATATATATATATATATATATATGTTTTTTTTTAAATATAACTAAATTGTATTCCATTTTTCCAATTCCAGAGGATAAATTGCAGATCGGAAAACTCGAAGGGTGTCTATTGTTTACAGTACGATGATAACAAGATCGTGTCCGGCTTGAGGGACAACACCATTAAAATATGGGACAGGAAGACATTACAATGCGTTAAGGTACGTCTGTATGGTGATATTTTGATTTAAATTAATCATCTAGTTAGCTAGATATGCCTGTCGTTGCGCAGGAGTGTATTTTTTTATAATATTATTTTTAAATTCAATATATATATTATTTTTTGACATTGTAATGTGTTTTGTGTCATGTGAAAATTTTGAGGAAACGACATTTTGTATATTGAAGGTGTACCTGTGTCCGCCGCTCAGGCGAAACTCAACGCCGCGCTTTGCCTTGTACCTAGGAGCGTAGGAAATGAATATGTTGAATATTCACGCTTACAAACAAACCTCACTTGCACTGCCTGTGCACTTGAGACTGCTTATTTTTTGTGTCACACACAACTTTCTTCAAAACAATCGAACCCCCACCCCAGGAGCTGCAGGGCCACACGGGCTCCGTGCTGTGCCTGCAGTACGACGAGCGCGCCATCATCTCGGGCTCGTCGGACAGCACGGTGCGCGTGTGGGACGTGGCCACGGGCGCCATGCTCAACACGCTCATACACCACTGCGAGGCCGTGCTGCACCTGAGGTTCTGCAACGGCATGATGGTCACGTGCAGTAAGGTTGGTGTTGTAACACAACACACACACACACACACACACACACACACACACACACACACACACATACTACACTATGACACATCATGACATATTTTAGGTACAACACTACACACCACAACACAACATAATAAATGTTACATAAACCACAATACAATATAATCACAAGATATGTTACATACAACACTACACGCTACATTATGGTACTTCACAATATATATTACATACAACACTACACGCTACATTATGGTACTTCACAATATATATTACATACAACACTACACGCTACATTATGGTACATCACAACATACATTACATACAACTCTACATGCTACAACACAACATAACAAATGTTACATAAACCACAATAATTATGGTACATCACAACATATATTACATAAAACACAACATCACATCAAACAGTATAATACGGGAACATCACAACATATGTTATATACTAAACAATACAACACAACATCACACTTTTATGACACATCACAATAAACATTACATATGTGAAACAGAATTATATAAAGCTACTGTGCTAGTTAGGGACGTGGCTACGGACGCCATGTTGACTTGTGTTTGTGTGTTTGTGATTTAATATGTGTATTAATCACATGTACTACAACATAATACAACACAACATATTATATATAGCATATCACAACACTAGATATGTATGTCATAAAACAACACTAGTATCATTACAATACAACTGAAGGCTGATCACATAGATATCATGACCCTCTGGAGGATATGTATGAAGAGGCCGATGACTGTGGACGAGGTGAAAGAGGTGTGCCGAGACTTAATTAAGTAACATATAACTTAAAGAGATGGCACACTTAATAATACATAACACATACTTATTATTTTATGTATAATTTTATTATGTATAAAATATATATTGATGTATAATTATTGTTCCAATATAAAAAAAATAAGGAGAGATTCAAATAAAGAAAAGCTCTGATAATTGTTTTTTTTTTTTATCTGCACCAACATATATTCTATGTCAATTTTAGACATTTATTTTTTTTTAATTTCCACACGAAATTTGAACCCGTAACCCCCTTTTGGTCGTCCACAGGACAGATCGATAGCCGTGTGGGACATGACCTCCACCACTGAGATAATGCTGCGGCGCGTGCTGGTCGGGCACCGGGCCGCTGTCAACGTTGTTGATTTCGACGAGAAGTATATAGTGAGCGCGAGCGGCGATAGGACTATTAAGGTGAATTTTGTTTTTATATGGTACCCTGAAACGGGAACCTTGGGAACCTGGTGGGTTTTTTTTTGTTGGCAACTTTTGTTGTGTTTTTATGGGGTTAGTTGCGGAAGTTCCGCATAGACTAAGCGTTGTCCAGTGCGGAAGTTCCGCAATTAAACGTTCACACGTTATGTCATATTAGAAGTATATGGTGAGTGCGAGCGGGGATAGGACTAATTAAGTGGGTTTTTGGTTTTTGTATGTCACCCCGCAGGGAACCTTGGGAACCTGATCTATTTTTTTTTACGTTTCGGTTATCGTTTTGTCAGATTAGAAGTGTGTTGTGAGAGTGAGTGGGGATAAGGTGTGTTTTGTTTTAATTTCATGCGTGCTACCGCTTTTTTTTTATTTATTTTTTTTCTATGTTATGATATTTTTTTTTATTAAGACACTTTTTGCGGATTTTTGTTGTACTGTATATATTTAATTGCGGAGCTCAACTAGCTGTTGTTTTTTCAATAACTTTACACTGTTCTAATGGAATGATAACTCTAAATATAATACGTGCGCACGTGCGCAGGTGTGGAACACGTCGTCGTGCGAGTTCGTGCGCACGCTGAACGGGCACAAGCGCGGCATCGCGTGCCTGCAGTACCGCGACCGCCTCGTCGTGTCCGGCTCCTCCGACAACACCATCCGCCTGTGGGACATCGAGTGCGGCCAGTGCATCCGCGTGCTGGAGGGCCACGAGGAGCTGGTGCGCTGCATACGGTCAGTGGCCGGTCCCTGTCGAGTCTACTACAGGGTATATGTATGTATGTATGTGTGTGTATGTATGTGTATGTAAGTAAGTGCGTCTGTCTCTGTTTGCAGCTTCGACAACAAGCGCATCGTGAGCGGCGCGTACGACGGCAAGATCAAGGTGTGGGACTTGCGCGCGGCGCTGGACGTGCGCACCCCGCACCAGGACCTGTGCCTGCGCACGCTCGTCGTGAGTGTACACACACACACACACATACACATACACACACACACACACAGACTGAGTTTGGTCGTATTGATTGGTCTGTGTGATACTTGACCTCTCACAGTATATGTCCTTAAGTTAGTTATAAGTGGAGTACAGTGTCGTTGAATGTATTATATTTATATGATATATTCGATTCTATGCAGATGTTAGTGCGTCAAGTTTTATAAGTTTTTTTTTTTTTTTAAATATTAATTTTTAATGCTTAATCTTTATATTGATCGAGAAGTTTTCTACCTTTTTCTTAAATAATGTCTGGACAAAGAAGTATTAAAACTTGTCACAGTTACAGTATATATATATGGAAAGATGCATTTTTTTTTGTTAATAATAGATAAAAAATATATTAAAATAAATTAATAATAGATTAAAAAATATATAAACATAACACCACCTACCATTCACTATATTGACATTATGCACACCTGTATCAACGCGTACTGTACTCTCCAATTGGGGCACAAGCGTGGGGCATTACAGGCAACAGGCTGTGGGTTCGATGCCCACTCGAGGAAATTAAATATTTAACGTTTTCATTTCTTCGCTCTGGTAACGTTGGTATATATACTACAGCGTTGAATTCCGCCGCTCAATACGCAATGCTTCAAATTTGGGGGATAGTGGGGAATGGATTGGAGTGTTTTAACATTTTTCCAAGTTCCTTTTGCCGTGCTATGTGCAGGATACAGCGTGAAGCTAAGAAAAAGAGAGAGAGAGAGAAAGAGAATATAAACTTTAGTTGACACCCTTGTTTCCAGGAGCACACCGGTCGCGTATTCCGATTGCAGTTCGATGAGTTCCAAATAGTCTCCTCCTCCCACGACGACACCATCCTCGTGTGGGACTTCCTCAATTATGGTGGGGCTTCGCCCGCCGCGCCCCCGCCTCGCAGGGCTTCGCCGGAACACGATAGAGCGTTTTATGACTAGGTGTGGTGTTGTTGGCTTGTTTTGTTTTTATTTTTTTTTGTTGGAGGGAACTTGGGAACCTAGTATTGGTTCATAATTTTCCTCCAATTGCTTTAGCGATTGTGTGATGAGTGACGCAACTCAACGCCGCGTTTTGTCTCGTCTGAATGAGGAAAAAAGAATATTTCATTATCCATACTGTGAGGATCGAACCCGCGATATGTTACGTTTAAAGTCGCTACAGCCCATTGTTTATATATTTTTTTTAATTCTATTTCTTTGTTTCTTCTCAGGACTTCCTAAAACACCGCATTTCTACGTTATTGTTATAATAGCGAGCCCAAAATGGCGGTGTACAGTGACAGATAGTGATGTGAAGTGTTTTGACACGAGTGTTTGACAGTTGCAAGTGCGTGTAACTTTTTTTGTATCTGTGCAAGTGGATCTCAGAATACATAAATAAATGTAAGTTTAAACGCCTTATTAAAAAAAAGCAATAGTTTCACTAAGATGAAGATGCTGGTGATGACGAGATGATGATTGTGTGTGCGAATGAATTTACTCGTATTTTTTTTAGTGTCGGTTAAGTTTCTATCTTTTTTTTTCTTGTTATCTGTATCATGGAATTGTGCTGTTTTTGGGTTTTTTTTTTGTATATGGCAACACTTTTCTTAGGATGTCTGTGTGATGGTCTTAACTTGTATTTTGTTCTTTTCATTTTAAAACAATAATTACAATGAAAAATAACTTAATTTGCATTTCAATAAATTGTTATAATTTCACGATTTTGTATATTTATTGTAGTATTTTTTTTTTTAAATGTGTAAAATTGTGCATAAATTCACTCATACCGACTGGACCTTGGCCTTAATTGGACGATCTTTGATAAATATAATATACTTAAAGTAAGGATGTTACGGAGTTTCGTACCGGAAGCGGAAGTTATCGGATATCCGTAATAAAAAAAATATCCGTAATCGGAAATGAAAGTTACGGATAACTACAGGTTAATAAGACATGTGACAACAAAATATTCATTGTTGATATTAAAAAACGCTCAAATTTTTTATTATCTGTGATCTATATTGAGCATAAACTAACGGATTAGCCGTAAAATTTTGATATCCGTAACTAAAATCAATATAATCTTCTTCCGTATATCCGTATCCGCATCGGGAATGATAAATCCGTAACATCTCTGACTGAAAACTAATTAATAATGTGCCCACATTTTTGGTATTGAACTTAAAAATGGAGGGCTTAGTGACTCAACTCTACGTCCTCCATTTTTAAGACCATATAGACTTAAATAAATGATAGTTAATCATAAATTATTATAAATATGAGAAATGTAGATTAAAAAATCATTTTCATAGATAATATAGAGGTTTTTATACTGGAAGAGAAATAGTTTGAAAGTAATAATGGTTGTAAAATAACAATAGTTAGATCTTTCTTTTGTTTATCTGTAATTAATAGCTATATTTTCAATTTTTTTTTGTTAATCTGTTTCTTGAAAATAGTGACTTAATATTTGCTAGTAAAAAACTGATTTGTTTGGATTTTTTTTGTAATTTCAATATTTTATCTGTATTAAATGTCAAATATTGCATTCCCTGGAGTTGATTTTTGTAAAATAAAGTATTGCTCCTGAATATTCGAATTTGGAATACAAATTTAGTCTGTGGTTAATGAGTTAATGTCATTACAATTCAAAGATGGCTGACTTCATATTTCTAGAATAAATTAATTAATTTAGGAACAAAAAAATAGTTTACTAAAAGGGACAACATGACTATAAATCATTTTCATGTTGTAGTATACTAAATGCGATGTTAACTTCCGACAACATGCCATGACTTTAACATTGTACAGTTAAAGGGGTAGTAGAGTTAATATTATGTTCCCTCTGCCCACTTTGCGACGTGCGGGATACAGCGTGAAGCGTCCTTATAAAAGTGATATATAACTTCAAAACATTTTCAAATTGCGGGTAGATGTATATATTTTTTTGCAATTTTTAACCAAAAATCAGTAAAATGTCAAAATGTGACAGTTAGTGTTTGTCAAATTTAAAAAAAGAAAGATCCCAAAATGAATGAATGAAAAAAAAAAAGATATTTATTTTTTAAAAATGTCGACAGCCATCTTTGATTTTGTAAAATTAGATATTTAAATTTATCCTCATCTGAGTTGTTTATATTACAAATGGTTATTAAAAAAAATCATGTGAATGTTCAAAATTATTAAAAAAAAAAATTAAATAATTAAGTATACACTAGCAAAAAATGTGTTTTGTTTTTTTTTTTTTATTACTAAAAAGAGAGGTACTTATTAATAGTAACTATGGATTTTATGGAACACCACACATAGTCTATAATTAGTTTTAAATTAAAATTAAATATAGATTAAAAAGGAACATGACAAATTTGCCTAGCCGAAATATTGGAGCGTGTATTGTGTTGCCAGTTTAAAATAATATTTTTGTGTAAGTAGATAATGGCTAGATTAGACAAAGCGCGGTGTTGTGTACCGCTAATGATATTGTGTTTTAGTCTTGTAATTTGGAGGATATTGAGAGTAGAGTGTGTAAACACTGGGTTCTTTCCCACTGTTTGCGGGATTCAGCGTGAAGCTAAAAATTATTAATGTGCAGTGATTGGAACCCATCTTAAAATATATGCCCCAAAATTATGTAGAGGAATTTAACTAAAAATACATATTTTTTTAACATGGCAACATTGTATAAGTTTTTGTATTTTGGTTCTTATTATCATGAATAAGGAATCTACAAAATTAGATAGAACCTTACAAGTTAGATTTATTATGAACAGGGTCTTGTCATACATTTAACACCTTTTTGAGAATATTTTCAATATTTTTTATTATCTGTGGATAACTTAATTAAGGTAAAAATATCTATTTTTTTTTTTATTATTTAAATATACTTACAAAATGGCTGTGAATAAACTCCATTTAAGCTTTCTTTATTTTGACAAAGTCTTTAAAATTTTGTGTTTAATAAAAACAGAAATTGTAACTTTTTATTCTATTTTTTTTTTATATTTAGTCCCAAGGTGTAAAATGTGTGATATTTACCCTTGTTACGGATATAGAAACAATTAATGAATAGGCTGTATGCTCTGTTTTATTATAATTTTTAATCTGTATTAAGGAAATAATTAAAAATATACTATACTTATAGTCCCGCTTCTAATATATCGTTCTTTGTAAACACCTATCATAGTTTAGACAGAAAAAGTAAAAAAAAAATAACTAAAATAGTTTTTTTTTTAATTATGATGAAACAGAGTATACAAATAAAGTTATACATACTTATCAGTCTGACATTTATTCTTTTTTTTTAATTAGAACTAAGAATTTTGGCTTAACATGTTAAAATATACTGCCTTTTACTTGTTGAGGTCATAGATGTATATATAATTTAAAAAAAAAATGGGTATTTGAAGTTTTTTTATTTTAATTTCTCAATTTAGTTATAATTCTAGTTTATTTATTATGATTCATATGACCTGTAATTATTCATCTTCTATTTTTGTGTATGGCAACATTTTTATGTGTTGCTATTATTTTTCAAGGTTTCTGATCAAATACCCAAATTTATATATCTATTATGTACAATTTAAAAGATTTTTGAAATCATTTAAGATTTTAAAAGGTCTTATTTTTTTTTTTGAAACGGCTAAACTAATTTCTATACAGTTATTTGTACATATGAACTGAATATTCTTTTCGTCGAGGTGAATTTAAATATATATATATATATATATATATATATATATATATATATATATATATATATATATATATATATATATATATATATATATATATATATATATATATATATATATATATATATATATATATATATATATATATATATATATATATATATATATATATATATATATATATATATATATATATATATATATATATATATATATATATATATATATATATATATATATAGTAAAAAAAAATATTCAAAATTTATGATTATTAATCTGTTTTCAAATAAATTGTGCAGTCTCTACACATTGGGGTTAAATTTTTGCCATTTAACTTTATAGAAATATAAAAATATATAGCGCTATTGGCATACCATATGAAAGCGTTGTAAGTTAAATTCTCACTGAAGAAATTACATATTCTTAATTATTCCGCTTTGGTAATACGATAAAGCGCGGTGTTGAGTTCCACCATTACACATAGACATGTCTTTCAAATATACGCATATATATATATATATATATATATATATATATATATATATATATATATATATATATATATATATATATGTGTGTGTGTACCCCAATATATACCGATTGTGTAGAGGTAGCATACATTTTGTTAAATTTATATGCCAAATACAACGAAATGTAACTGCAACACTTACTGTGTGCCCTCGACTTTATCAAGTGTAAAATATTTAAAAAACTATATATATATATATTCATATAATAGTGTTTAAATAATTCTAAGAGTTGCGTTTTTAAGTAATGCTAGATGGGGTGTGACCATATGCCATTTAAAAAAAAAGATTCTTTTTTTTTAATTATAACATTGTATATTTTTTAATTACAAAATCATTTATATTTAAAAACAAAATCAATAGTAAAAGTAATTTATTTTACTTTTTTTTTTTGCTTAAATGTTCGATGTATTAATAACAATGTAATTTTAAGGCTGATGCAGAATATGGTTGCGCCCGTTTTATTAAAAAAAAAAAAGTTCGTTCAAATTTAATGTTACCATTCGAGTGAAACTGTTGCAATTCTATTTAATAATTAATTAATTATTATTAATAGTATTTTGTTGAATTTATAAATTCTTGCCTTTGCCTTTGGTTCTTGTGTATATAATAAAAAAAAAATTATAGCTGTCAAAAGTCATTGTCTCTCGCCATTTTTTTTGTTTTTTTTTATGAATGTTTTGTGAAAGGGTTGCAGGTTTGAAGCCTTTTGTTTAAAAAAAATAATTAATATATAAATTAATATATATATATATATATATATATATATATATATATATATATATATATATATATATATATATATATATATATATATATATATATATATATATATATATATATATATATATATATATATATATATATATATATATACATATATATATATATATACATATATATATATACATATATATATATATATATATATATATATATATATATATATATATATATATATATATATATATATATATATATATATATATATATATATATATATATATATATATATATATATATATATATATATACATATATATATATATATATATATATATATATATATATATATATATATATATACATATATATATATATATATATATATATATATATATATATATATATATATATATATATATATATATATATTAACCTTGTATATAATATAAGATTGAAACAGTTTCATTCAATTGCAGTACCAAGTGTATATGTATAAAAATTTAAGTGGATATGACGATTAATGATATAGATATATATATGTTTTTTAAAAGTAGTAAAGTAATTATTTCCTTTTTATTTAATCTGTGTTAGTTATTTATATTAATTTGTTTTTAATGATAATATTTTTCATGTCATGTTTTTTTAGAATTGTATAGGTTGTGTTTGTATCAACATTTTTTTTGTAAGGAATTTTAATATGTTTCTGTAAACTGTTGTTATTTTATCTTTCATTAATATTAACTAGCTGCAATAAAATTATTTAAAATTTCCATTTCTTCGCTCCGGCAACGAGGCGAGGCGCGGCGTTGAGTTACGCCACTCAACACGCAATCCGTCAAATTTAGTGGAAAATTTAGTGTGAATCATAAATCCTCGTTCATGTCGGTTGTAATTAGCTAAGTTTTATGAAAATTGGTTCAGCAGTTTAAAAGCTATAAGCACTTTGCCAAGATGAGGTAGTCATGTTCATTGGTCGAGGGCAATCACATCCTACAATGAACGGTACATTAAAATATATCTATATTTATACAAGATGTGAAAGTTTGTGTGTATGTTTGTTCCAATTTCACGCAAAAACTACTGAACTGATTTAGATGAAACTCTACAGTAATACTTGGCTTCACGCTGTATCCCGCACATGGCAGGGTAGACAGAGGGAGCTTGGGAACCTAGTGTTAAGACACTCCGTTCCACTTCCGTTCCCCGATTTCCGCCCAATTTGAGGCATTGCGTGTTGAGTGGCGTAACTCGACGCCGCGTTTTGCCTTGTACCAGAGCGAAGAAATGAAAACATTAAATATTTCAATTGAAAATGTTAAATATTTCGTTTCCTCGTGTGGGGATCGAGCCCACAGCCTGTCGGCCTCTGTACAGTAACATAGCTTATATATCAGAAGAACACATATATTATGTAAACATTTTATATAACTTGGCTAGAGCGGGCGAAGCCGCGGGTTGCTACTTCATACAAGATCTGAAACGGTGTTCATTAATCGTTATATCAACATTTTTTAGTATTTATATTTATATATAGTAATGTTTAAGTTAGTGATGGCGTGAGAGATATATAATTGTGTATTATATATTATTTTGTAAGTAAATGAATAAATTACAATTGATTTTGCTTAAAATAAATAAAACTTGATTTCTTTTCCCTTTGAAAGTCCTAGCTTTTGACTCCTTATCACGCTTGACGTGGTCCCGGATTTGATAGGCAGGGGTAATTTGGGAACCTTGTGGGAAGGCTTTCCTTGCCAAAGCGACGAAAAAATTTTAAAATATATTTTTTTTTCGAAAAAAAAAAAAAAAAAACGATTCGATGAGGCCTGTCGATCCCCAGTCGAGGAAATGAAATATTTAATATTTTCAATTTAAATATTGAATGTTTCATTTCTTCGCTCTGGTAATAAGGCAAAGCGCGGCGTTGAGTTCCGCCACTCAACACGCAATGCCTCAAATTCGGCGGAAAGTGGGGAACGGAAGTGGAACGGAGTGTCATAACACTAGGTTTCACTTCCGTTCCCTCTGCCTACCCTGCCTAGTGCGGGATACAGCGTGAAACTGAAAAAAGAAAAAAAAATTTTTTTCGACTGGTGATCGAACCCATAACCTGTACAGTTCGCTTGTACTTGTCATAACAGGCCCTTAAAAGAATTATATTTATATATACTTTTTAATTTACCATTTAATTGAAGGCAATTCGATCTCCGTAAATTATCTTAAGTTCTTTGCGGTGTTAAGTTACTCAACACGCAATGTCTCTGGAATTCAGAAGGAAGTGGAAAATGGAGTGTCCTACCACTCAGCGAAAGGGAGAAACTTTCTTAATATCTTAGCTTTTTACTATTTTTATTTATACATCCTGATTCTAATTTGTATAATTTAACTGCAATATGTCTAAGTTTAAGCGGGCGAAGCCGCGGGTTTTCAAAATATGGTGCTGGGTTGCCCTTAACATATCAAAATTAGCCGGAAAGTGGAGAATTTATTTTCGTTACACTGGGCTCTCACTGTCTACCCCATTGGGTATTGGGTATTTAATAACATACATATTTATATATGAGTCTCAAGTAAATAATCTTTGAGATCCGTCGCGACAATTTGTTACTTCGATCCTCACTCGAGGAAATGAAATATTTATCACGCGGCGTTCAGTTCCGCCACTTAACACGCAATGTCTCAATTTTTTCGGCACATGAAAGTTCTTTCTGCCTTGATGCTAAAGAAATGGTAAATAATCACTTTGCATAATAAAATAACACTTTGTGAAATATTTATTTATTTTAGCGTGTTAGTCATTTAAAAAAAAAATGCTTCACGCTGTATCTTGCACATTGCGGGGTAGACAGAGGGAACTTCGTAGCCTCATATTTAGACTCTGAGTTCACTTTTAATATATATTTAATGTTCTCTTTTGCTATATTTACACATTTCTCTTAAAATAGAAGGTAAAGCAATAATGTATTGGATGGCAGGAAAAATACCTCATATATATGAACTAAAAATTTATAATATATATACATATTGTCTAACTCAAAATAAAAATGACCTACATCAGTGTATTAATTATTTTATTATTTTTAATTACATAATCTTTTTTTTTAAAAAAAATGGGTTATATGACAGTAGAATAATTTTATTTTATTATATATTTTTATGATCGATATAATTTTTTATCTTATAGGGGTCTACTGTGGCGCAGCGGCACTGTAATAGAATATTAATATTATCATTTCTTCGCTCTGGTAACAAGGCTCGGCGCGGCGTTGAGTTCCGCCACTAAACACATAATGCCTTGACATTAGATTCTCAAGTTTTCTCTGCCTGTTCAGATATTTGTAGAATACAGCATTGCGTGTTGAGTTAGGATCGAACCTTGATCTTGGCCAGCCACGATAGGCCTCAATTTTGCACATTATAATTTTAATTACCTATCTAGGAAAAAGTCTTTTACCCTTGAATAATTAAATACAAAACAGCCATCTTTAAGTTTTGCTTATGGCAATTTCAATGATAAAATGGAGAAATCTATACGTACATTCTGGCAACATTGATTATATCAATAAAACAATAAAACATTTCTAGGTTATTATTAATAAATAAAAGAATATCAATTTAAACTTTAATTATTTAAAGTTAATAGTTTATTGTAAATAAATATTATTTAAATTTCCATTTAAAACCCATTTTTTAAGTTAATATGTCGGAATATGAAGAACCTGCAGCAAAAATGTCAAAAATAGAGGTCGGTTAAAGCTTTTTTAATTAAACTGTTCAATATATTAATAAAGTATTTAAATTAGATAATTTATTAGATATTGAGGCCTGTCGTGGCGCAGCGGCACAAGAGTGTGACTGTAACCGACAGGTTCTGGGTTCTATCCCCAGTTGAGGAAATGAAATATCTAATATTTTAAATTTAAATATAAGGCAAAGCGATCCGCCACTCAACACGCAATGCCTCAAATTGGGCAGAAAGTGGGGAACGAAAGTGGAACGAAGTGTCCTTACACTAGGTTCCCAGGTTCCCTCAGCCTACCCTGCCTCGTGCGAGATAGATGAGAGAGAGAGAAAATTAGATAACTAGAAAATATCTATAGAAAAGGCGTTATAAACAGCTTGTGAGTTTCTCACTAACTCAGTAACTCAATTATATTATGTAACTAGCGACCAGCTCGCGGCTTCGCCCGCTTACTTACACTATTCTATTTACTAATCTCAATTACTCTCTTGTTCTAATAACATTATCACTTTCAAGACAATATCTATACATTGAAAACTGAAGTTTCAGTTAGAAGGATAAAAATTTGTGACAATTTTGTTGAATCTTATATTTTAAATTGACATCTTTTTTTTTATTCATTTTAAAAGATCAAACACAGACGATAGACAAAAAAAATTAAAAATTACAATTCTGTCCCCTACAACATAAACAAAAACCCCCTATAAGATGTTATTTAATATATCTTCCATGAACAGACAGCGATCAGTTAAAGATTCATATATATTTTTGAATTATAGTGTAACATTACCAACCATGTTTGAAATAGAAGATTAATTTGATATAATTTAAATTGACATTACTTTTTTATTTACAAAACAATTGAAATAAAAGAAACTAAGCTGTGAAGGAAAGTTGTCAAATATATAACAAAAGAAAACTGCATATAAATCTGATTAGCTGTTTCTGAGTACTATCTCGTGTAATATATAAATACACATCCCCTTTAAGGTTTTAGCTTCACACTGTATCCCGCACGAGGCAGGGTAGGCAGAGGGAACCCGGGAACCTAGTATTAAGACACTCCGTTCCACCACAAGTCCAGTTTCCCTCTATAAGATGTTATTTAATATATCTTCCATGAACGGACAGCGATCAGTTACAGATTTATTATATGTATAAATATAGATTATATAAACCTATTATAATAATCTTATTTTACTTTCTCCATTTTATATTCTTTAATCATTTTCTAGCCACTTTGTGAGTTATATAAAGTGGTTTGTTAACGTATTATGCTTAAAATATCAATAAAACATGGCAAAATTGCTATGCAAGTGACGATAGACCATCCTAGTATATGTTGTTGTGGGTGTAACTTAGATTTCAAGGTTTGTTGTTACTATTTATATATAAAGAGGTAAAAGTATATGTCTGTATATACTTCCAGCTTTCAGCACATAGCAGGGTAGGCAAAGGGAACTTGGGAACCTAGTCTTAAGACAGTCCGTTCCACTTCAGTTTCCCAGTTTCCATGTTGCGATTTTGAGGCATTGCGTGTTGAGTGGCGGAACTCAACGCCGCGTTTTGAAGTAATGAAAACATTAAATATTTCACAAGTTTAAATGATATCATTATAATTTATATATGTATGTACATATCCAGTATTATGCCTGTGGTGGGAAGGTAAAAGGATTTTGGAAACTTAGCTTGAAACATCAGTTTTCATTTCCACTTTTAATTTGAAGTATTGCATGTTGTGTTACACCGGCATAAATACATATGTGACTGTAATCAACAGGTTGTGGGTTCGATCCCCACTAGAGGAAATGAAATATTTAATGTTTTCAATTTAAATATCTAATGTTTTCATTTCTTCGCTCTGGTACAAGGTAAAATGCGGCGTTGATTTCCGCCACTCAACCCGCAATGCCTCAAATTCGGCGACAAGTGGGGAACGAAAGTGCAACGGGTTGTCTTAACATTAGGTTCCCAAGTTCCGTTCCCCACTTTCTGTTATACTTGAGGCATTGCGTTTTGGGCGGCGAAACTTTTAATAAAAGCTGCTTGTTAAGGTTAAATAATGAATTTGCCAAAAATGCGGATAAAACGAACTATATAAATATATAGTGTATGAGAATAGATGGTATGCCACTGGTCGATGACCTAGTCATATCCAGGATGTTGCTAAAAAAAAATACATATTTTTTATATTATCATATAATATGTATAAAAAATATGTATATTTTTTTAGCAATACCCTGCATCCCGGCTACGGCAGGGTAGGCAGAAGAAACTTGGGGACGTAGTGTTGAAACACTTCGTTCTTATCAAGGCACTTCCATCCACACAACTTTTCTTGAATCCTGAAGTTCTGAGTTGCGGTACTTAACCCCGCGAAATGTCACGTTACCAGAGCTAGTAAAATAACAATATTTTTTATACTTAATTTGGGTTCTTCTTTTACAGGTGGCCCCAAAAGATGGGGAAGATGAGATGGATGAGGGTCAAGAGGAATGGCTCAGCGAAGGCATACTTACTGACGACGATTATAATCCAGCTGTGAGTGTTCCATTAAATGTATTACTTTATTTAAAATGTTTTATTTTATTTTCTTACTTAGCTTCACGCTGTATCCCGCACGAGGCAGGGCTTGCAGAGGGAACCCGGGAACCTAGTGTTAAGACACTCCGTTCCACTTCCGTTTCCCACTTTCCGTCGAACTTGAGGCATTGCGTGTTGAGTGGCGGAACTCAACGTCGCGCAATATTAAAAAAAAATATATAATATAAAATTTATTTTATATATATTCTAGATTTATTTTATATAAATTCTTTGGTTATAAAAAGTTCTTGGTTTTGTTTGATTGATATCTGTAATCTCTGGAATGACTGGTAGGGACTGGGGAGGGCTGGAAAAAAGTCCTTTTGTATAAGATACAATCTTGATTACTTTCTTTATCCAGTAACATCATAGGCCAGGTAATATATGTGTGTGCGTGTTTTTGCGTGTGTGACCGTGTGTGCGTGTGTGCGTGAGTGCGTACTTGTGTGTGTAGCGAGTCAGTCTGTACAAATTATGTCTAAAACTTTGGTGTGAAATGAAAACGTGTGTTTATTTAAATCCTATAAATCTTATCACTAGTTCAAATCTAGGTAAGTTAAATAAATAATAAATAAATAAAATAAAAAAGCCTTTTATTTCTTGCCTTACAGTAGTTTTACAATTTTGAAAAATAATATAACAAAAGTAATGGGCGTGAAGTTAATAAAAAGTATTACAAATTTCACTAGTATATTATAAGTAGATATTATTTACAGTTCTTGTCTCAATTTCTGTCTTTTTCGGGTCTCACTTTATTATTTTTGGATTTTGTGGTTGCAAGAACCCCTCTCAACGGAAGGTAAAGGCCTCCTCCAGAGAAGACCATTGTTCTCTGTCTTCTGCTACTCGCATCCAGTCGGTGCCGGCTATTTTTACAATGTCGTCTGCCCAGCGCGCATTTGGCCTGCCCCTTTTTCTAAAGCCCGATGGTCCCTTCCACGAGGTTGTCTTTATGGTCCAACGGTTGTCAGTGAGTCTGGCTATGTGTCCAGCCCATCGCCATTTTAGCTCCTGCGAGTAATTAAGTGCGTCGATGACTTTAGTTTTCTCTCTTATGGCTGTATGACGGATTTTCTGTATTTTCCTGATTTTTAGGATACTTCTCTCCCTACTTCTTTGAGTGGTTATGATCTTATTTTTTAGTTTCCTTGAAAATTTCCATGTTTGACAGGCGCAGGTTAGCGAGGGCAGTAGGCAGGTATTTATAACTTTGCTTTTCAGCTTAATAGGCTGGTCGCTTTTTAGAATTTCTTTGAGCTTCCAAAACTTCTTCCAAGTGATGTCGACTCTTCTGTCCACTTCTAGTTCATTGTTGTGTTGATTAAATGAGATTTGTTTTCCTAGGTAAATGTAGGTATCAACATACGTTAAAGGTCGATTATTGAGGTAAATGGGTATGGTAATATGGGTAATAGGTAGGTAAGTTAAAAATTTGTAATTTAATATCAAACCAAGAAAGAGATCTCATCTCATTCACTAACAACATGTCGGCACGACAGGCATTTCTTGATAAATAAGTAGAATTATAATAAATACAACTTAAATAAAGGTCTGTCGTGGCGCAGCGGCACAAGCGTGCGACTGTTAACGATAGTTTTGGGTTCGATCGACGCCAGAGGAAATAAAATATTTTATATATTCGTTTCTTCGCTTTGGTAACAAGGCAAAACGCGACGTTGAGTTTTCAAACACTGCATGGCTCATACTCGGAGGAGGGTGGGGAACGAAACGGCATGTCTTAACACTGGGTTCCCAAGTTCCCTTTGCCTACCCTGCCATGTGCGGGATACAGCGTGAAGCTGAAAGAAAAAAACACCTTCCTGTCGTGTGATCCCGGCTTAGAATAGGATCACCCTGGTACTGATGGTGTCGTAAGAGGCGACTAAAGTGCGTGTGGTAGAGTCACGTTGCCAGCAATGGCAACACGCATGGGCAGACTCGACCGGATTATTACCACCCCCGGCATTTAAGACCGGCGTTAAGTAGTGGCTTTGGCCGCTGCGTTTCGCATTAGGTAATGCCGGGCCCCGGTGCCCTTCCACCTTAAAGGACGGCAACGCTCCTGTAGCTCCTCTGGAGTTACACGGGGTCGTGGGCGACGGTGATCACTTACCATCAGGTGACCCGTACGCTCGTTTGCCGTCTCTTCCATAAAAAAAAAAACAATATATTATTGATTTATTGTCTCTTCACAGGCAGATCAAAACAAAATGGATTCCAATTTAAATACAAGTCAGGATGATACAACTCCCAGCATCAATGATTCGGACCTCGGAACGGCTCAGTCGAAAAATATTGAAAACGCCTTGGATAATTTGCAAAGGAATCATCAGGTTTTATTTGGGAATTATATATATTTTTAAAGTTGAAATATATTTTTTGTTATGTGTAAACTAATTTTCTTGAGACCTCCTTACTGGCATTTGCTTGTGTAAACGCTATAGGGTATGGGTTCGATATCCACTTGAGAATTACATATTTAATGGTTTCATTTCTTCACTACGGTAACAAGGCAAAGCGCGTCATGTAAACACGCTATGGTCCAAATTCGACGGAAAGTGGGGAACTGAACGGAGACGTAACACTAGGTTAGGTTCCCAAGTTCCCTCTGCCTATCCCGCCATGTGCGGGATACAGCGTGAAGCTGAATAATAAAGGAATATGCTAAAATACTTAAATAAGACCCAAATTACTCGATGGAAGATATAATTTTGATTGAAAGGATTTTTTTACTAAACATAAATTCCAGACAGAACTACCAGAAGAGTTGGGAGCCTTCCTAATAAGGAAGACAGATGGAAGAGTCATAGATAATAAAAAGGAAGAGAGTGAGATAGACGAGTCGGCCAAACAGTCCGAGGACGATGGGCACGACACTGATGAGCTCTTGGTAAGTGAACGCTCGATATGGATTCCAGTTAAATACATACAAACATGTAGAATTTAATTACAGATTCATCCCGATTTCCACGCTTTTTTCCATTTTTTATAAGAAATAAATTGTTTTCCATACATTTTTGGAAATTAGACGTTTCCAACGCTTTATATGGCTCCATAGTCTCTAAGTAGACTAAGGTAGCATCCGTTTGTTAGTTGATATAATTATTACATCAAACTACCGCCAATGATTTCTTGATTGCCCTGGATTCTTCTAGAATGTGGTTAAAAATTTTTTAGCCATCTTCTCTATTGAAATTATGATGTTTTTATATGTACAGAGACAGACATACATTCATATTATATACATATATAAATAGATATGCTTAAAATAGATGTGCGAAAACACTTAAATCATACACTCATGCGAGTACTCAAGCAAATATTATAGAAATACTCATGCACTCATAATTAGTACAGCACAGTATGACTTATTACACTCATACAAGTACTCATGGACTAATAGATATACACATGCACTCATACCAATATGCATGCACTCATGCAAGTTTCTGCATATTAATGTAAGTATCAATGCACTAATACCAATATTCATAACCTCATGTAAGTTTTCATGCGTCCATGTAAGTATTTATGCACTTATAAAAATACTATTGCACTTTTATATAGGTGAATGATAACTTGTATTCACTCATACAAGTTACTATGCATCTATACAAGTACTCATGCACTCATACAAGTTACCATGCATCTATACAAGTATTCATGAACTCATACAAGCTATCATGAACCTATACCAGTTTTCATACACTCATACAAGTTATCATGTATCTATACAAGTACGCATGCAATCATACAAGTTATTATGTATCTATACAAGTACTCATGCACTAATACATATCATTCCGAACCTATACCAGTACTCATGCACTTATATAAGTCATCATGCATCTGTACAAGTACTCATGCACTCATACAAGTTATCATGCATCTATACAAGTACTCATGCACTCATTTAAGTTATCATAAAACTATACCAGTACTCATGCACTAATACATATCATCCCGAACCTATACCAGTACTCATGCACTTATATAAATCATCATGCATCTGTACAAGTACTCCTGCACTTATACAAGTTTTCATGCATCCATTCAAATACTTATGCACTTATACAAATACTCGTGCACTCATGCGCTCATCCTATTTTTTCATGCATTCACACAAGCAATCAAGTACTGCACGCAAGTGACACACACCATGAACCTAGTTTTAAGACATTTGGAACGCGGAACTTAACGCCGCGATTTTTTTTTGTATATTTAGGTATCTGTATTAATATTTTATAGCGTATGTTGGGCGAAGACAACGTTACAAAGAAAAATGGCGGCAAGAAGTTGGAACAGAAGAGAATACATCAATCTCAGTCCAGCGATGAAGATGATGATGATGAATATATATTTGAGGTTAATTTTTTTGTTATTTTTACAGTTCTTATCTGATTGTTAACATAAGTTTTCTCCTTTTAAAAAACACATGGTTGGGAACATGGGAACCTTGTGTTAAGATACTTCGTTTTTTTTTCTCCCCAGATAAATAATTTTAACCATTTTTATTAATATTAATGCAATCGATTTTCAGGTTGTGGGTTTGATTCCCATTCGGGGGAAGGAACTGTTTGATATATCCATTTCCTGGCTGTGGTAACGGTGTTGTGTTACGCCACTCAATACACGATGTGTTCGTAATTCGGTGGAAATGGGATAACGGAAGTTTATTAACACTAAGTTTAAAGGTTCCCTCTGACTTCCCTACTTTGCGCGGGATCCCGATCTGGCGTCGTTAGGTTACGTTAGACTAAGGATGATCGTATATACGGTGTTTATTTTCACGCTGAATCCCGCAAATGGCAGGATGGACAAAGGGAACTTGGGAACCTAGTGATAGGACACTCCATTTCGTACTCCATTTTCTGCTGAATTTGATGCGTTGTATATTGTGAGGTGGAACTCAACGCCGCGATTTACCTTGATACCAGAGAGAAGAAATAAAAATATGAAACATTTCCTTTCCTCGAGTGGGGGTCGAACCCACGACCTGTCGCATGTACAGTTACACAATATATATGTATATTAATATTTTGCTTTCAGGGAACTAAAGTAGCACGTCTAAAAGTAGCAAAGAACGCCATATTAAAAAAGTATCCCAGCAAAGCGGTGCCGGAGGAGACCAGCGATAGAGATACTGATGCTGTATGTTTGATCATTGTTTTTTTTTTTTTTAATATATATCCAACATTTAGATAAGAAGGATACCTTTTTTTGTAGAACATAAAAAAATGAATGTTTCGGGATTTGAACCTGTGTCTCTTGTGTGTATATTTGAAATGGAAAAAAGGAATGAAATGAGAAAGATTTTTTTTTCAATCAAATTGACCATCCGTCATACATACAGATATAATTCTTTTTAATCATATATATATGTATATGTATATGTATATGTATATGTATATGTATATGTATATGTATATGTATATGTATATGTATATGTATATGTATATGTATATGTATACGTATACGTATACGTATACGTATACGTATACGTATACGTATACGTATACGTATACGTATACGTATACGTATACGTATACGTATACGCATACGCATACGCATACGCATACGCATACGCATACGCATACGCATACGCATACGCATACGCATACGCATACGCATACGCATACGCATACGCATACGCATACGCATACGCATACGCATACGCATACGCATACGCATACGCATACGCATACGCATACGCATACGCATACGCATACGCATACGCATACGCATACGCATACGCATACGCATACTATATATATATATATATATATATATATATATATATATATATATATATATATATATATATATATATATATATAAATATACATATACATATACATATGTATATGTATATGTATATTATATTTTTTCCAGTCATCAGATGAAGGTCTAACAGTGAAAAGAATGTTTGGCGTCTCAAGGAAATTGAATGTGGCGTCCAAAAGCACCGCCAAGTCCAGTGTGAACGCTTTGAAGTCGGTGACCAAGAAGGCGGTCGGCCCGCAGAAGGGTGCAGGTTCGAATACGGATTAGGTTTCTTTTTTTTTTATTTATTATTTTATTTTTGTTTTGTTAATGCAAATAAATCTTTGTTCCGTCGAGTTTATTGTTATATGAAATGTATTTATTTTCACGCTTTATCACGCACATGGCGGGGGCAGGCAGTAGGGAACGTTGTGTCTTGAGTGGCGGACCTCAACGCCGCGTTTTACCTTGTTACCGGATGGAGGATGTGAAAATGTTAAATGTTTTACTTCTTCGAGTGACTTGTGCTGCTGCGCCACGAGAGGCCTTAAAAATTGTATTCTAAAATATAAGATATATTAGTGTGAAGTTTTATCTAAATCGGTGCAGTAATTTTTGTGTGTAAGTGTAACACACACACACACACACACACACACACACACACACATTCAGATTTATCAGATTATTAGAATTTGTATAGGGGCTTTTTAAATTTATTTAACAGTTCATTGTTGTGTGAATTAATATTAACTTTATTATTAACTTTAAATAACTTTTTTTTAATAACTTTTTCTTTTAATAACTTTATTTTTTTAAGAACTTTTTTTTAATAACTTTTTTTTTAATAACTTTTTCTTTTAATAACTTTATTTTTTCTTTTAATATTTTTTTTAATAACTTCATTTTTTTATACTCTTAATTATTTTTTACCTACATTGGTATGGCACAGGGGCACAAGCGTGTGACTTTAAACACGAAGGGGTTGTGGGTTCCATCTCCTCTCGAGGAAATTTAATATTTATTTTTTTTGCAGCGCTTTGCTTTTGTCTAACCTGAGCTAAGAAAAAAAAATATTTATAATTTAATTTCCTCGACTGGGGATCGAACCCATAACGTTTTCAATCAAAACTTTAATACATTGTTTTTTTTTTTTTTTTAGTTTCAGCCAAACCACCAGCAACTTCTACGCCGTTACAAAAATCTGTACATGTAAAAGGAACCAAAATGAAAATGGAACCTGAGGAGATCATTGATGAGGAGGAGTTCCTGGAGGAGGAGCAGTTCGATTTGGATGAGGTATGTTGGAATCTGATTTGGTGTTGAGTTGAGTTGTTGAGCGGAACTCAACGCCGCGCTTTACTTTTTAATGCATTATTATTGAAGAAATGAAATATTTAATATTTTCAAATTAAATATTCAATCTTCACATTTCTTCGCTCTGGTATAATAAGGCAAAGCGCTGCGTTAAGTTCCGCCACTCAAAATTCGGCAGAGAGTGGGGAATGAAGTGCCATGTGCAGGATACAGCTTGAAGCTGAAAAAAAAAATCCTCAAGTGGTAATCGAACCCACAACCTGTCGCTTACAGTCACACGCTTGTGCCGCTGTGCCACACAGACCCGTTAATACCAAAAAAAAAAAAGAAAAAAAATTGTCATTATTGAATATTTCATTATTTTTTCCGGCGTTGAGTTCCGCCACTCAACACGCAATGCCTCAAACTCGGCGGAAAGTGGGGAACCGAAGTGGAACGGAGTGTCCTTACACTAGGTTCCCGGGTTCCCTCTGCCTAACCTGCCTCGTGCGGGATACAGCGTGAAGCTGAATAGAGTAGAGTAATATTATTTTTCAATCATTTTTTTTCTCTACGCAGGAATTCGAATCGGACATGGAAACGGAGAGAGCGGACACTCAGCGCATAATGAGGCCGGAGCAGATGGACGAGGAGGTGCCCACGGACGGGGACAGCCACTCGGAGGACGACAGCCTGTACGATGTAGGTTGATGCGGGTTCGATGTCGTGGTAACAAAGAAATACTAGGATATATATATATACACTAAGCTGCGGCTTCGTCCGCTTATGTCTGGTGTTTTTTTTATATTGTTTCTATATATTTTATAGAGACTTGTCGTGGTTTATGGGTTTGATCAAAATGCGGCGTTAATCTCCGCTGCTGATCACCCGATGCCTCAATTCGGCACGGAACAGAACGGACTCACTTCGGCGGAAAGCTTAGAACGGAACGGAGTGATTTAATATTAGGTTCCCAAGTTCCCTCGGTCTATCCAGCGATGGACGGGATACAGCGTGAAGTGAACAAAAACTGTTATAGCCAAAATGTCACTAAAGGTCAGAACCACTGACTTAGCCATTTCACTTTTACACTTATACACTTAGCCACTTCACTTTTACACTTAGCCGCACTTAGACTAAAAAAATATCAATCACAGGAGCTGCCATCATCGGATTCGGAGGATTTGAACGAGTGGTTCACACTGGACATACGGTCGGAGAGAGCTGGAGATTATATACCCTTATTAGGTAACGTATAACGTGGGGAATAAAACGGAGTCTTAACACTAGGTTCCCAAGTTCCCTCCGCCTACCCTGCCATGTGCGGGATACAGCGTGAAGCTGAAAGGGAATTAACGTATTTAAATGTATATTTAATTAAATATTTAAAATTCTCATTTCTTCGCTCTGGTTTCAAGGGATATTGCGGTGTTGAACTCCGCCACTCAATACGCAATGTCTCAAATTGGGCGGAAAGTGGTGATGGGTGTCTTAACACTAGGTTCCCAAGTTCCCTCTGCCTGCCCTGCCATGTGCGGGATACAGCGTTTGTAGATTATGAGTGACACTGTACAGATGATTGGCGGAACTCGACGCCGCTCACTGTCTACCAGTGCGGGGAAATGGAAATAACTTGATTATAATTGCATCTCCTCAATTTGGTATCGAACCTGCATCTTCCGCGTGCGTCAGACGGTTTTATCTTCTTTCATACAATTTACAGAAATTTATGTCGTTATTTTTTTGTGTTTTCTCATATTATATTTAAAATTATCGTGCAGTATTGTAATATTTGAAATGTTTTTTTTTATATGGCACCAAGGCTATCTGCGGCGTTGAGTTCCGTCACACAATGCCTCAAATTCAGCGGGAAGTGGGAATCGGAGGTGGATCCCTCTGCGTACTCTGCTACATGCGGGATAAAGCGTGAAGCGTGTTACATTTTACCAATTTTCAGGTGCAAAAGCTCATCAACTGTTAATAGCGGAGAAGCAGAGAGTGTCGACACGCCTAACGACACTGAAACAGAGTGTCTCCGCTCTAAACGAGAGCAGTGCGCAACAAGCCGAGATGCTGCGCAGAGCTACGTTACAACTGGCGGAGTTAGACGCCGCTCTCAAAGCGTAGTGAAGTGGCTAAGTGTATAAGTGAAGCGGCTAAGTGGCTAAGTGTATAAGTGAAGCGGCTAAGTCAGTGGTTCTCAATTATTGGGATTTTCTTTTTTTAGTTTGAGCGACTTTTTTTTAAATTAATTGTACTTTTTATTTGAATCTGTTCAATTAATAGCTGTTTATGAAAAAATGTTTAAAAAAATATATAAGCAAAGGATCTTTATTTGCTTTAATAAACTAATGTTATTTCCTTAAACTAAGATAAAAAAAAAAACATTTAGAAAAGTTAAATTTGAACGTATCGGGAACTGAACCTGGATCACTTGGAAACAAAACGCTCAATCCTATTGATCCATACATTTTTTTTTACAACAACTATGAAGAATTTAATATTTCTAAATATTTCCCTTTAAATACTTTAAAAATATGACATTTTTTTTACATTCAAAGCTATTATTCACTAGCGACTCGCGGCTTCGCCCGCTTGAATTAACCTCAATTACTCTCTTGTTCTAATAACATTAACACTTTTAAGACAATATCTATACATTGAAAAGTAAAATTACAGCTAAATTCATCAACATTATGTATCTAATTGTATCGAATTCATTATTATAAATTACGTTTTTGTTTTGTATTTTAAGCGATTTAAATAAAATAAATGCTAAATGCTGAGGTATATATATATATATATATATATATATATATATATATATATATATATATATATATATATATGTATATGTATATGTATATGTATATGTATATGTATATGTATATGTATATGTATATGTATATGTATATGTATATGTATATGTATATGTATATGTATATGTATATGTATATGTATATGTATATGTATATGTATATGTATATGTATATGTATATGTATATGTATATGTATATGTATATGTATATGTATATGTATATGTATATGTATATGTACATGTACATGTACATGTACATGTACATGTACATGTACATGTACATGTACATGTACATGTACATGTACATGTACATGTACATGTACATGTACATGTACATGTACATGTACATGTATATATACATGTGTATATATATATATATATATATATATATATATATATATATATATATATATATATATATATATATATATATATATATATATATATATATATATATACATATACATATACATATACATATACATATACATATACATATACATATACATATACATATACATATACATATACATATACATATACATATACATATACATATATATATATATATATATATATATATATATATATATATATATATATATATATATATACCTCAGCATTTAGCATTTATTTTATTTAAATCGCTTAAAATACAAAACAAAAACGTATATATATATATATATATATACACATGTATATATACATGTACATGTACATGTACATGTATATGTATATGTACATGTACATGTACATGTACATGTACATGTACATGTACATGTACATGTACATGTACATGTACATGTACATGTACATGTACATGTACATGTACATGTACATGTATATATACATGTGTATATATATATATATATATATATATATATATATATATATATATATATATATATATATATATATATATATATATATATATATATATATATATATATATATATATATATATATATATATATATACATATATATATATATATATATATATATATATATATATATATATATATATACATATATATATATATATATATATATATATATATATATATATATATATATATATATATATATATATACATATATATATTTTGAAATACTGTGGTTAAGCTTCAATGCAAATCAATAAAAAAGTTGTAAATAAATCTGTTTTTTTTTTTTCTTATTTATTCCGTTGAGAACATATAATATAACGTTCACGCTGTATCCCGCACATGGCAGAGTAGGCAAAAAGAACTTGGGAACCTAGTGTTAAGACACTCCGTTCCACTTCCGTTCCCCACTTTCCTCCAAAATTGAGGTCTGGTGTGTTGATAAAATTCAATTCTGAGCTTTGCTTCGTTACCAGAGCGAAGATATGAGAATATTAAATATTTCATTTCCTCTCGTGTGTATCGAACCCACAACCTGTCGTTTACAGTCACACGCTTGTGCCGCTGCGCCATGAAGTCTTCATATATTTTTATTCTGTTAATCAATAAAATATATATGACATAAAAATTGCCAAGCAACACTTGTTTATTCAATATTAATATCAACAATACGAAAATCAGCGAAAATATTATAAAATACTGTTTATTATGAAACAAAAGTGACTAAATTGGAGTCGTTTGACTAAAGACTAATTGACTATTAGTCAGTGAGGAGCAAGTAGTACAAAATGAGTGGGGACACCGTGTATGAGGCTCGTAAACGTTATAATGTGGCGAAAATGCGTGTTCACGATTATTTATTTGGTAAATTCTATTTTTTTTATTAGGAAAGTAGGTTTATAGTGCGTTTAGAAGTATTAGCTAGGCTGTGGAGCTTAACGCCGCGATTTGCCTCTCTTAAATTGGACAAATGAGGTCACGGCGCTGGGGCACAAGGTTTATTTATCGTTTATTTCGATAATCCATTAAAGGAAATGAAATATTTAACATTTATCAATGATTCGAGGCAAGGCATGGCGTTGAGTTCCGCCACTCAAGATACAAGACGTGTAATTCAGCGGAGAGTGGAAATTGAAATTATTTAATGAGAACGGAGTGTCTTAACACTAGGCTTCCGAGTATGGGCGTTGGCAGACGAGGGGTCGGGTGAGTCGTGCCCACCCCAGAATAATCTTGTGTCCACCCCAGAAATTTAATTAACATATCACCTGAAAATTATAAATATACCTCTATCAGGCCCTTCCTGGAAAATATTTCTAGATACGCTTATATTGTAAGTTTGGTCTAAACGAAGCTAAAAAAATTGGAAAAATAAAAGTAAAATTAAATGTTTCTAGTTGACCCAATATATATATATATTTTTTTTATAGCTTCACGCTGTATCCCGCACTAGGCAGGGTAGGCAGAGGGAACTCGGGAACCTAGTGTAAAGACACTCCGTTCCACTTCCGTTCCCCACTTTCCGCCGAATTTGAGGCATTGCGTGTTGAGTGGCGGAGCTCAACGCCGCGCTTTGCCTTATTACCAGAGCGAAGAAATGAAACATTAAATATTTAAATTGAAAATATTAAATATTTCATTTCCTCGACTGGGGATCGAACCCAGAACCTGTCGGTTACAGTCACACTCTTGTGCCGCTGCGCCACGACAGACCCAATATATGTTTTTATAATAAAAATTTCAAAAAAACAAATTTATATATCTATATGTATAGAAAAAAATGGCATATTATTATTCTCCATCAATACCTGAAAATTAAAAAGGAATTAAATTTTAAAGAAAGTTTAATCAAAATAGATTCAGCATTCATCGTGTCCGGAGCGAGGGACTACGCGAGGACCGCCTTTAAAGCTGCAATGGCGTCTGCACAAGTGGTAAATACGTAAATAGTTATATCACTTCCCTTTATTCAGCTTCACGCTGTATCCCGCACACGGCAGGGTAGGGCAGAGGGAACTTGGGAACCTTGTGTTAAGACACTCATCCATTATCAACTTCCCGCTGAATTGCCGAGGCATTGTGTGTTTAGTTGCGGAACTCAACGCCGAAAATATTTAATTTTTCATATGCTCATATTTATTTCTAAAATAAATTTATAAGCAACATGTTGAAGATTTATTTTTTTTATTTTTCTGTATTCTCCTGTCTTATGGTAATAGAAAAATAAAAAGGTGAGTAAAGCATGAGCATTATTAATGTATATGTACATGTTTACACATGGCAGGGTAAATGGAGGGAACTTGGGAACATAGTGTTAATACACTCCGTTCCATTTCTGTCGCCACTCTTCACCGATATTGAGGCAAAATGGAATTGAAGTCTAAGAGGCAAAACTTAACGTTGCACTTTACCTGGTAACACCAGAGCGAAGAAATGAAAATATTAATACTTCATTTCCTCGAGTGGGGATTGAACCCACAACCTGTCGTTTACAGTCACACGCTTGTGCCGCTGCGCCGCGACAGGCTTCTGAATAAAAATAATTTAATATATATAATAAATAAATGTATTTCTTAGGTAATACAGCCCGTGTACAAAACTATGTTCTCGGAGCTCCGCCAGTACCCCAGCATGCAAGTCGGTGAGACTGAAAGATATATTACTAATTATTTCATTGAAATTGTTCAAAAAATACATATATTCTAATTCACAAAAGTAAATATATTCAAATTCAAATATTTTTATTCAAAATAAGAAGTTACAAGCTTTCGTTTTTTCAACGTCAAACAATTTACCACCAGTTCACTAAAGTTACTGCCTCAGACCTGAGAAGAACCGGCGAAAGAAACTCAGCGGGACATGTCTTTTTTTTAACTAAAGTTATACATCATATTATAATAATTGACAATGATACATTTGAAACAGCCTGGAGCGAACATTTATTCCCAAGGCGTGTTATCATTTAGAAAATCGTTAATTCGGTGATAATCTTTAACACATACGTGTTCTCATAACTTTTTTAAAATGTGAAATAGAAAATTCTCTGAAAAAAAGCGTACACCCTGATCCATATATATATAGAATTACGAACTACATATATATATATATATATATATATATATATATATATATATATATATATATATATATATATATATATATATATATATATATATATATACACATATTTTTATGAAAAGTGTTAGTGAAAAGTTGGGAACGAAAGTATCTTAATGGGAACAGAGCGTCTTTACACTAGGTTCCCAAGTTCCCTTTGCCATGTGCGTACAATGTCATGTGCAGGATGTATATTATATTTATTGATTCTGTTACCAGTTTATCACCCGAACTGTCGTCTACCACACCATGTGGACCGGTCGTACGGCGCTTACTTGAACAAAGTGTATCAGGTCCAAAACGTGTCCATAACGGAAATGGGAGGGAAGGATCGCTTCAGATTTTGTGCCACGTGAGCTGTTTCTTAGTTTTGCTTAATTTTGTGGGTGGTTTTTACATTTTTTTGGTTTTATTATTGGGTTATAGAATTTTAGGTTTTCATTTTTATAATTAAGGCCTGTTGTGGCGCAGCGGCACAAGAGTGTGACTGTAACCGACGGGTTCTGGGTTCGATCCCCAGTCGAGGAAATGAAATATTTAATATTTTCAATTTAAATATTTAATGTTTCATTTCTTCGCTCTGGTAATAAGGCAAAGCGCGGCGTTGAGTTCCGCCACTCAACACGCAATGCCTCAAATTCGGCGGAAAGTGGGGAACGGAAGTGGAACGGAGTGTCATAACACTAGGTTTCACTTCCGTTCCCTCTGCCTATCCTGCCAAGTGCGGGATACAGCGTGAAGCTGAAAAAAAAAGAAAAAAATGCACCTTTTTTTCAGTTACTCGCTGTATCTAGCTCGGCTGGGTGGGCAGAGGCAACTTGGGAACCCTAGAGTTAGGATACTCCCTTCTGATTTCCATTTTCCACTCAATTTGTGGGATTGCGTGTTGAGTTCTGTACTTGTGGTTACTAGAAGTGATGACATTGATGATTTAGAGAAAGGAAACCGCAAGGGCACAAGCGCAAAGCGGCAAATTGAGAATATGATTTAACCTCGTAGAAGTGAAATATTTAATATTTTCATTATTTCTCTGGTAACACACAACTTCTCTACTCTGGTAACAAGACAAGGCGCGGCGTTGACTTCCGCCTTTCAACACGCAATGTCAATGTAAAAATTGAGCGAAATATGGGAAACAAAGTAACTAAAATAATTTAATGTTTAGTCCTCCACCTACAGCGTGAACATTTTAAAAATGCAACTAGATCTTGATCAATAAAAATCTATAGTAAGTCAAAATTTGATATTTTCTTTATGTTTTATTCATTAATTTCCAGTCCCGAAAAAACTATTGCCAATGAAGAGCACCAGCCCAGACTTCCAGCCGCCAACGCCGTTCGTAACTCCAGGACCAACGAAGGCCAGAAACAGGGGGACTCAGAGTTTGTACAGGTATGCTTCTAATTTGATTTTTTTAATGTACTTATTGCTAGATTACTTTACTTACTTACTTAGCTTCACGCTATATCCCTAGCGGGGTAGGCAGAGAGAACGGAGCGCCAAACGCTACGGTCTCGGCATACCTCTTTCGCCTCGTCCACTGTCATCAACCTCTTCATACATGCCCTCCGGGGGGTCCTCATGCTTTTTACGTGACCTTCCTCCAGTATCGTCGATACTGTGTTTTCGAAGGTCAACCGAGGTCTCCCCCTCCCTCTCTTACCACTCACTTTTCCTTCATAAATCTTTTTTACCATTCTTTCTTCACTCATTCGCTCGACGTGCCCAAACCACCTGAGCACGTTCTTTTTCATTCTCACTGTGACATCCACGCTAGTACCTGCCATTCTGTGTATTTCTTCATTGGACATGCGATCAGATAAACTGACTCCGCATATCCGACGAAGAGATCGCATCTCTACAGCAATCATCTTTCTTACATTCTTCTTCCACCACGTTGTAATACCCACGTTTCGCTGCCGTATAACAGTGTCGATACCAACACTGCATTGTGTACGGCCAAACGCGCAGCTATGCTGACGTTTCGCCGTCTCAACAATGCAGCTAAGGCACCGCTAACTCTGTTACCGGCAGCAATACGCCTTTCCACATCCATTTCGTATCTACCGTCTCTGCTAAACATACTTCCCAGATATACTACCTCATTCACTTGTTCTAATATCTTATCATTTACACTGACCTTGCAAACTGTTCTTTCTTCATTTCTTTCTATTGCTAGATTAATTTATAAAAAAAAATAAAGAAAGTAAGAGATTCATACATGTTCCTTTTTTTTTTTAAAAATAATGAATTAAAGTTTTTTTTTTTTTAATATTACTTTAATTAAGGTAAAGTGAATGGAAATTAGTTAAGGTTTAAAACAAATTGGAGGCCGATCTTGGCACTGGGGCACACGTGACATGTTGTGACTTCGATCCCCATCTAAGGAAGTGAGATATTGAGTATTTTCACTTTCTTTATCTGGAAACGAGGCAAAACGCAGCGTTGAGTTCCGCCACTAAACATGCATGTCTTTAGTATTTGGCTGAAACTGGAGAACGGAGTATTTTGACACTACGTTCCCAGATTCCATCAGCCTACACTGCTATGCATGAAACACGACATGAAACTGAAAATAATACTTTTCTTTATACAAAATTATTGAAACTCAATTATTTGAGAATAAAAAAAACATTTTTTTTTCAGCTTCACGCTGTATCCCGCTCTAGGCAGGGTAGGCAGGGGGAACGGAAGTGAAACCTAGTGTTATGACACTCCGTTCCACTTCCGTTCCCCACTTTCCGCCGAATTTGAGGCATTGCGTGTTGGAGTGGCGGAACTCAACGCCGCGCTTTGCCTTAATACCAGAGCGAAGAAATGAAACATTAAATATTTAAATTGAAAATATTAAATATTTCATTTCCTCGACTGGGGATCGAACCCATAACCTGTCGGTCACAGTCACACTCTTGTGCCGCTGCGCCACGACAGGCCTAAAAAAAACATCATTTTAATTTAATTTATCTCATAGTAAGGAGTGAAGCCACTTCAAATTAAATACAAATAATAATATTATTGTTAAAGAGAGTCATCAGCACAGACTATCCCGTGGCAGCCGGACGCGCGGCCGGCCGACAAGTGTGAGACGACACCGGAAGTTTTATATTTGGACAAACTCGAATGGGGTAAGTACCTATAATTATTATTACGTAAAATCGGTGAATAGCGGTACAAGAGTGTGACTGTAACCGACAGGTTCTGGGTTCGATCCCCAGTCGAGGAAATGAAATATTTTCTCTCTCTCTCTCTCTCTCTCAGCTTCACGCTGTATCCCGCACTAGGCAGGGTAGGCAGAGGGAACGGAAGTGAAACCTAGTGTTAGGACACTCAGTCCACTTCCGTTCCCCACTTTCCGCCGAATTTTGAGGCATTGCGTTTTGAGTGGCGGAACTCAACGCCGCGCTTTGCCTTATTACCAAAGCGAAGAAATGACACATTAAATATTTAAATTGAAAATATTAAATATATCACTTCTTCGAGTGGGCATCGAACTGACAACATGTCGGTTACAGTCACACTCTTGTACCGCTGCGCCACAACAGGCCTTACCGTTGTTCCATTTATTTCTAAATGACGGAAACACCTTTGCGGCGTCAAACTCCGCCACGACTTATACATTGTATCTAGTTCGAGGGAAACAATAGGTTCTGCTATATAGAAACTACTGAAATTTATAAAGTTACTAAAATACTCCACAGGCCCCGGCTCTCCGTATCGTGTGGGTGACTTGCCAGCGGACTTCCACACCACGGAAATTATCAATAAGTAAATATTATAAGTAAAAACTAATTATAAAAATGTACCGGTCAAGTGCGAGTCGGTGGATTTCATGCCTCGGGTATCTTTTGAGTGCGTTTGCTCAAAAACTTGATTTTTCTGTGCTCAAAGAGACCGAGACCGTAGAAATAGGTGTTTGATATTTATCTTAGCTTCTATATATACCTTGAGACGAGTAGTCTCGACAGGTGGATAGACAGACATACAGAAAGACAAGTGATTCCTTTTCCCTTTCCTGGCCATTTGCGGGATACAGCGTGAAGCAAAAAAAAAAAAATACTTATCACTCTGTCTATAAGAATCCTTTTACATATCAAATGCTGTAAATATGTTTGTTCCAAAAGTACTGGAAAGATTTGTATGAAACGTTACAGTAATCTCTCACTCTCAGCTTCACGCTGTATACCAGGGAATCTAGTGTTAAGACACTCCGTGCCACTTCCGTTTCCCACTTTCCACTTTTGAGGCATTGCTTGTTGCGTGGCGGAACTCAACGCCGCGCGGTACCTTGTTACCAGAGCGAAGAACTGAGAATATTAAATATTGAAATTGAAAATCTTAAATGAACGTTTCCCCGAGTGGGGATCGAACCCACAACCTATCAGTTACAGTCACACGCATGTGCCGCTGCGCCACGACAGGCCTCGTTATAGCTTATAAATCAGAACAACACATAAACTATAATTTATGTAAATATTTTGTATAATTTGGCAATAATATAATGCTTTAACTGACAGAATGTCAGGTCTTGAGTTCTTCATGCATTTCAATGGTTTCTTCTCACAGAATGCGTCATGCTCGTAAGTGGTCTGAGCTGGTGGAGAAGGGCAATTATCCAAAATGGATGAAGAAGAGGGATGCCATCATCACTGATATAGAAACTAAGGATTGGATATTTAGAGAGGCGGTAAGTCTTTTAAGATCAGTCGTAGCGCTGTGGCACTAGAGTGCGACTTTTAAGATCAACCAAAAACATATTTAATACTTCAATATCCTCCCTTTCACAAGGAGAAAAATCGTGGCGTTGAGTTGCGTCACTCATTACGCAATGCCACGGAAAATCGGCGGAAATTTCTAAACGGAAGTATCGCATCGGAAATGGAGTGTGTTAGCAGATTACCCAGATTTAATAGATCTCCAACTTCCTACCCTGCCATATAACGGATACATGAATGTATAAAGCGGAAAAAAATTTTTTTTTCTAGGAAATAGATGAGCTCCAATCAATACGTCAAGTTCTCCTCCAAAAGATACAAACGGAACAAACAAAAAAGACCAACACTCGGACCAGCACTAAACTAGCTAATTTGTGGATGAACAAGAAGATGGATATGGAGCGTAGGATTGAGACCATCCATCGGACAAGAGATAGAGGTAATTTTTTAAATTTCCGTAAATTATATAAAAAGAAACTGTATATTTGACTAATAAGTACTGAGGACGTCACTTAAATTATAAGGGGAATTGCCTAAGTTGCCTAAAATTTGGGTAAATTACCTGATATTTGAAAAAGTTGCCTAAATTTACACTAAATTACCTAATATTTAAGGAAATTGCCTAAAATTTTGGTAAATTAGATACTATTTAAGAAAGTTGCTTTATAATTTGGGTTATTTCAAGAAGGTGTCTTAATTTTAGGTAACTTATTAGGTAAAATTGTCTAAAATTTCGGTAAATTAGTCTTGCCACCCGACCAAGGTATAGATGAAAGATACAGAAATGTAGTCTTCTAAGCTCTAGTTTATTTTGTGTTATTAAAATATAATATCCTTCTATTCCTTGAAAGAACTTCGCAAACTCTCTGCCATCCACAACCGCGGTGGTGGTCTGGTGGAGGAGGCACGCGCTGCGAGAGGTGGGGGTTCGATTACCCGCTCAGCATTGGATCCCACGTCTGATACTCACGCTCCAAGATCCCGTCACGGGTATCAGGCGAGACGTCGACACGCGGAAATAACTTATGATGCTAGTTTACTTGGTAAGATCATTTTTTTTTTAATTTATTTATTTCATTACAGGGTAGGCAGAGAAAACAAGTGCCTATCTCAAGACAATATGTTCCCCACGTATCGTCTACGTTTTTTAACAGTTGCATGTTGATTGGGGGCATCTCAGCCATTTAGCCATGCATTGTCTCTTTACTAGAGCGAAGATATAAAAAGGAAATGCGTTTTCTGAGCGAGGACAGAACTTGCTACCGGCGCATTTGTAGGCAAATAAGATTTCACCAACAATTTCCTTACGTACAATTGTTATTTTTTTTTTTCTATAAACTTAAATATTGAGTAGATTTGTTTGTTTCTTTCTACAATATCGAAGGAGAGGAGCTTTGAATTGAAAATCAAAATACAATCTTAAATAGTGTTATATTAAAACGTCTTATTACATGTTACGTATTAGATGTTTTGGACGTCATTTAATTTCCTACCAGGTCAATAAAGTTGGTTCAAACTGGAGAAGAACAGAAACTGGTGTATGTATAAACGCTTTAAAATATTAAAATTAAAAAAAAAAAACCATTCTTTCCCAGTCCTAGAAGACCATGCTCACCTCGCTGACCCACCACCCTGGCTGCAGCAATGTGGACAGAATCTCTCCAAGTCGTGTTCAGGCAAACATCTACCACGTGACAAGACACAGTTATGTGAGCGCGAAACAAAATGGAGCGAGCAGTTCTTGAAGAATTTGCATGATGATTTAAAGAGTTGGTCATATTTTTGGTGTTTTATCCTGAAATGATGGCTGTGATTAATGATATTTTTTTAGAAAACTCAGCTTCACGCTGTATCCCGCACGAGGCAGGGTAGGCAAAGGGAACCCGGGAACCTAGTGTTAAGACACTCCGTTCCACTTCCGTTCCCCACTTTCCGCCGAATTTGAGGCTTTGCGTGTTGAGTGGCGGATCTCAACGTCGCACTTTGCCTTATCACCAGAGCGAAGAAATAAAACATTAAATATTTAAATTGAAAATATTAAATATTTCATTTCCTCGACTGGGGATCGAACCCAGAACCTGTCGGTTACAGTCACACACTTGTGCCGCTGCGCCACGACAGGCCTTTTTTAGAAAACATATCAATCATTTAATTTGAATTTGAACACGCCTCTTGGAGGCTGTCCAAGTGCTCTGACCAACTAAGCCATACGTTCTCGTCAAGCTACGTGGCTAAACCTATATTCTTGTCACGATTATATTCAGAGATTGACATGAGAATATAGTGTCACTCTTTCCTTCATGTTTTGGTTGAAACCTAAACCCATAGCGTGTACAGTCGGTCAGTTTGTATAAAGATATTTTTAGTACTATATATAAAAAAAATGCATTGTTTTTTTTCTTGTTAACGAAATCTTCCTTATGTCAAATAATTTGGCTGGACTGGCTTTTAAAGTGGCCTTTTACATATAAGTAATTATGAATATACGTTTTTCTATCGGTATATATATTTTAACCAGTGCCACAAAAAGATGGATGTTATAAGTTTAACCTGGATGTTTGTGTTTCTGTCTTTTTTCATCCCCACTCGATGAAATGAAAATATTAAATATTTCATTTCATCGAGTGGGGATCGAACCCATAACCTGTCGTTTACACTCACACGCTTGTGCCGTTGCGCTATGACAGGCCACAAATTAAATTTAAATTATGGAAATCGGATGATCAGTTAGGACTTTAAGTTTTTTAATTTTTTCTTGCTTTTCTATACTTTCGTGAAGGAGTTCAAAATATATGTTAAATCCTTATTTTTTTTTTCTATAGAAGCTCGTCTCGGAGCTGCAACCTCAGCTGGTCCGCTAAGAGTTCTTAAGCCACGTAACGTGCCAGTCACCCCCCGACCTTCAACACCTGAAGTGGAAGCGGTGCCTGATGATGAGGAGGCGAGCCACCAGTCAGCCCTGATGATCCAGAGGCTGTTGAAGGGAAGAGCTGTTCAGAACTTGGTGAGAGTTATGGCATATATCACTAACATTTTTACATATTTTGAGGCAAAGTATATTATTCAATTCAAGATTATTACCATGATAAGAATGCGTGGCATCAAATGGTGTTGGTACTCACTCAGGAAGCTAATTATGTTATATAATTACTTTAATTGCTATTTTAAAAAGAGCAACTGTTGAGTCTCTTGCCGGCTCTTCTCAGCTGACCCGCCTTCCTCACCGGTGGTAGCTTCCTGTAGGACTGACTCTACAGACAATTGTATGTAACTTGACGATTCAAAAGTGCTTGTAATGGGGTAAATGAATAAAGAATATTTTGATATGGATTAAAAGAAACTATTTAAAGCGGATTAATCTAGAAGTGATCCGCCCGTTATTGTTTTGTTTTATAAATTTTGTCAATTTGAATACCAGTGGAACAATTTAAGAAAGACTTTCGTTTCTCTGATTTCCTTGAATATTTGCACAAATCTCCGAATTATAATGACCTAGAATTACGAGAAATAAAAAAAAGATGAGCTCAACATGGAATGTTTTTGATAAAAATTTATCAATAAATATTCTTTATCTTTTCACAATATAAAACAAAAAGAAAAAAAAACTAATACTTTTTTTGACAAAGGTTGCTTGTTCATAATCCGTTTTAGGAAACTCTTCACTCATCACCATTTTGTACCTATAAAAAATAAAGTAGTCTCGTGAAAAGAAGCGTTCCCATTAGGTCACTTCCGTTCCCCACTTTTCTCTGTATTCTCAATATATTGCAAAAATCGACACCACTATCTGCATCACTACCAGAGCCGTTTATTTTCTCGCTTACAGTTGCACTCACTTTCTCTTTTGTTCACTGTGCTTCAGCGCTATTTCAGATCTAGTAACAATATTTATTATATTAGATTATTCTCCACCACTCGACATGCAATGCCTCAATTTCGGCGCAAATTTGGGAAATGGAACGGAGTGTCTTAACACTAGGTTCCCAAGTTCCCTCTGCCTACTCTGCCATGTGCGGGATACAGCGTGAAGCTGAGTGAGTAAATAAGTGATATTTCCATCAGATGTTCGAAGGCAGAACCAGATCAGCGGAACTCACGGAAGAATTGAAAACCACCCACGGCCTTCAAAAAGAAGACAGAGCTCGAATAGAGAAGGAGGCGGCCAAAGCGAGGGATTATATAGCTGTCAAGTCTGAGAGTGAACAAAAGGTAAAAGTATGAAAGTTGTTCTTTTCTTTTTAATAAGCTGTTTAGAGAAATCAAACGGCTTCGCCCGCTTGATCTGTAACAAAATTATTTAATGTATAAATATTTTAAGCAGACGAAGCTTTTATTCAATAATTTATTAGTTTGGAGGCTTTAAAGTTGCTAGATTTTAACAACTAAGTAATATGTTTGTCTAAATAATATTTTGTATAAATTATCTTTATAACTTTTTTAATATCTCTAAGAATATATGCACTAAGTTTTATCATAATCGGTTGAGTGGTTTTGACGTTAAAGTGTAGCAAACAGACTTCCATTAATATTTATAATATTAGTATGTAAGATATATTGTAGAAGAGATATATTTTACTTTGAAATTAATTGTCTAACATATGTGATTTTGAATGTTATCAAATCAAAAATGATCTATCTTAAATAGAAGATATATGACTAAATATATTATTGGTCGAGGCCTGTCGTGGCGCAGCGGCACATGAGTGTAACTGTAACCGACAGGTTCTGGGTTCGATCCCCAGTCGAGGAAATGAAATATTTAATATTTTTAATTTAAATATTTAATGTTTCATTTCTTCGCTCTGGTAATAAGGCAAAGCGCGGCGTTGAGTTCCGCCACTCAACACGCAATGCCTCAAATTCGGCGGAAAGTGGGGAACGGAAGTGAAACGGAGTGTCATAACACTAGGTTTCACTTTCGTTCCCTCTGCCTACCCTGCCTAGTGCGGGATACAGCGTGAAGCTGAGAGAGAAATATATTATTGGTGGCACTTTGTAGAAACCAAATGATTTTAATTTTTTTTTCTGTTTGTCTGTGCGTCAGTTCTCGCTAATCTCAGAAACGGCTCAAGCATTTAAATGTAGTTTTCGCTATTGTATATTGGCAACCCTTCCATCATTTTTAATGAACATTAGATCAACATATATCAAGAGCTACAAGCACTTTGTCAAGATGTCGTAATGATTTTTTGGGGTCCAGGATTGTAATTCTTACCATAATCTTATTTAGATCAACTCCCTGTTCAGAAACTCCAGATTACTGATCTGACTGACTTATCACCCCCTAACCCTTAATTGTATCAGGAACAAGCAATATCAGCGCTGGTCGACGAGCTGTGCGGAGGAGCAGTGTCCTCAGCGCTGGACTTCCTCGAGAAGGAGTTGAGAAGGCTTAAGGAGGAGAGACGGCAGCACGCCTATATACTTATTGCTAGTTGGTTTTTGTTCAGCTTCACGCTGTATCCCGCACGTGGCAGGGTAGGCAGTGGGAACTTGGGAACCTAATTTTAAATTTTTGGTGTCATTAAGATATATCCACTCTCTTTCCGTCGAATTTGAGGCATTTAGGCTTTGAATGGGTATCGAAACTGCTAGTAATCATCTTGCATCTCGCGTCTGACAGTGTTAAGCAGAGTTATGCAATGAACGTAAATAACTATTTTTAAATTCAATGAACTATTTCATTTAGGGCAGAGAACCTTCAATACGTTCCTTAGTTTCCACCAAATGTTCAAGACATTGAATTTTGAGTGGCGGAACTCAACACTTTGATCATCTTTTTAGCACAGCGGGAAATAAAATAGCTCATCACACATTAGTATTAAATCAAATTCAAAATCTATTATAAGTTTGACCTTCCAGGTGTGTGACTGTAAACGACAGGTTGTGGATTCGATCCTCATTTGGGGAAATGAATTAAATAATATTTTAAAATTAAATATTTGACATTATCATTTCTTCGCTCTGGTAACAAGGCAATTTTCGGCGTTGATTTCCGCCACTAACAACGCAATGCCTCAAATTCGGCGTAAAGTGGGGAATGCAAACGGAGTGTCTTAACACTAGATCCCCATGTCCCCTCTGCCTACCCTTGTCGCATGTTGTAAGCCCATGTTCACCGCTGTGGTTCTTAGCTATGTTTTATGAAAATCGTATTATCAGTTTAAGAGTTACAAGCACTTTATCAAGAAGTTGGTGATTTACTGCGGACGTATTCAAAGATTTTTTTTTGCTTGAAGTTCGTGAAAAGACGATGAGAGAAGCAGCAGAAGCTGGGAGAAGACAGAAAGAGGAACATCGCCGAAGAGAACACGACGAGATGTTTAAACAGGTATACATATACATACACATACACATACACATACACATGCACATACACATACACATATATACAATTATAGATTTACAATTAAAGATTTGTATCAAAATATTATCAAAAGAAACAAACTATTTATCTATAAATCATAAAAATTAACCAAAAACACAAAAAAAAGGACCGAAAAAAATGTCCTCAACAGGTGCTCGGTGTGACCCAAAGCACAGTGGACGCGTACCTCAGCGACATCACGCGGCAGGGCAGCGAGCTGGCGGCGGAACTGCAAGCGGTGCAGAACGCCGTAGAGAGAGCGGATGCCATTGACGCTGGGAACGAGAGGGGGATGTGAGTGGGGGGGATTTCGAGAGATTGTTGGATACACTGTTTATTTTTTAAGGAATTATGATCAAGTACGAATCGGATTTGCTTACTGAATTGAAATTTTAGGACTGGAGATAATGGAAAAGTTATTCTTAAAACTTGACAAATTTAAGTTTTGCGGGTGTATGTACTAATTTTGAGCGAAATGAATTACAAATATAAATTTGTAATGCTTTTTTTTTTAAATATCATATGTTTTCACTATTTCGATTTTTTCTTTATTTACATTGTAAATTCTTAGTTCGTTCTTAATTTCAAAACTGTAATTCCACAGTAAGTATGAAATAGGATTATGTAACGTTTCCAGGTCAACGGCGGAACAGCACGAGCTGGTAGCTGATCTGGTGCACCAGTTCCTCATACCGTCGTCCCATAGAGAGGCGTCCAGGGTCAGGGTCAGGCAGCTGCAGGAGTCAGGGCTGGCGGCGGCCAGGGAGGAGATATTTGGAATGATAGATGATGGTGTGGTGAAGGAAGGTTGGTGGCGGTTCGGTTTTTGGGTTCATTTGTAAAAGAGAAAAAAAAATAACCGCTACTCAGCTTCACACTGCATCCCGCACACGGCAGGGTTGGCAGAGGGAACTTGGGAACCTAGTATTAAGACACTACGTTCCACTCCTGTTCCCTACTTTCCGCCGAAGGCATCGCGTGTCAAGTGCTGGAAGTCAACGCCGCGCTTTGACTTGTACTAGAGCGAAGAAATGAAAACATTAAATATTTAAATTGAATTGAGACCTGTCGTGGCGCAGCGGCACAGGCATATGACTATAACCGACAAGTTCTGGGTTCGATCCCCAGTCGAGGAAATAAAATATTTAATATTTTCAATTTAAAATATTTAAAATTTCTTCGCTCTGGTAAAAAGGCAAAGCGCGGCGTGGAGTTCCGCCACATGGCCTCAAATTCGGCGGAAAGTGGGGAACGGAAGTGGAACGGAGTGTCTTAACACTAGGTTCCCGGGTTCCCTCTGCCCACCCTGCCGTGTGCGGTATACAGCGTGAAGCTATAAAAATAAAAAAGAAAAAAAAATAATTGAATATGTTACCCGAATGGGGATCGAACCCATAACCTTTTTGACTTATATAATATAATATTGAAAATTTAAAATTTTCAACTACCCTCTTAACAGCGGGGTTGGTAAAGTAATAATACGTGTTGCTTATTGCGCGGCGTTGAGTTTCGCCACTCAACAGGCAATGCCTCAAATTGCGCGGAAAATGGGGAACGGAAGTGGAATGGAGTGTCTTAACACTAGGTTCCCGGGTTCCCTCTGCCTCGTGCGGGATATAGCGTGAAGATAAAAAAAATGTATTGCTCTTATTATATGTAGGGAAGTATATATTTTTTGAACTTTACGCAGTATCTCGCACACGGCAGGGCAGGCAGAACGAACTAGGGAACCTGATGTAAAAACACTCCATTCCGTTCCCCATCTTTAGCCAAATTTGAGGCATTCCATGTTGGATAGCGGAACTCAACGCCGCACTTTGCCTTGTTACCAGAGGGAAATATTTTTATTTCCGTGAGTAGGGATCTATGGAGGGATCTCTTTTTATCTAAAATTATTTTTTGTATACAGAAAAATGCAAAGAATGTGGCAACACTACAGAGAAATGCAAGTGTCGGGTGTGTCCAGTGCGGACCACACCCACAGCGACCACCTCGAGGGACGATCCGCGATGGAAACACGCAAGACGTTAGTATAATCACTTTTTTAACTTTCACGCTGTATCCCGCATATATCGGGGTATCTACAGGGAACCTAGTGGTTAGAACACAGTGGTTCCCGATACTGCGGCTTCATTACCAACTTTTTTTTAAATGAATTTTCAATATGTTATTTTTCTTGCATTACGGTGTATCCTGAAAATAGCTATTTAGGCGGAGGCAACCTGGGAACCTAGAGCTAAGACTGGGAACCTAGTCCGCCGAATTCGAGGCATTGTATGTTGAGTGGCGGAACTCAACGCCGCGTTTTGACATATTACTGGTACGAGGAAACGAAAATATGAAATATTGCATTTTCTCGAGCGGGAATAGAACCCACAGCCGCACATATACAGTGATACAACATTTTTATATATTTTTTTTGTCAGGTCGTGAGCATGTAGTGAAGACCCTAGAAGAAAGGTTCCCACCAGCCCATGAAATGAGGAATTTTGCTAATGCCATAGTAGATGATGGTAAGTACTACTAATATTAGTACTAGCGACCCGCCCGCGGCTTCGCCCGCTTGAATTGCACTATGTTATTCACTAATCTCAATTACTCTCTTGTTCTAATAACATTATCACTTTTAAGACAATATCTATACATTGAGGCCTGTCGTGGCGCAGCGGCACAAGAGTGTGACTGTAACCGACAGGTTCTGGGTTCGATCCCCGGTCGAGGAAATTAAATATTTAATATTTTCAATTTAAATATTTAATGTTTCATTTCTTCGCTCTGGTAATAAGGCAAAGCGCGGCGTGGAGTTCCGCCACTCAACACGCAATGCCTCAAATTCGGCGGAAAGTGGGGAACGGAAGTGGAACGGAGTGTCATAACACTAGGTTTCACTTTCGTTCCCTCTGCCTACCCTGCCTAGTGCGGGATACAGCGTGAAGCTGAAAAAAGAAAAAAAAATCTATACATTGAAAACTGAAATTTCAGCTAATATTTTAAATTGACTTAACTCTTTTGTTTATTGACTAATTTAAATAAAACAAACACTAAAATGTTGAAGAAAGGTTGCCAAAATATAATAGTGAAAACTGCATTTAAATCTGGTTAGCGCGTACAAAACGCACAGACAAACACAAAAAAAAATCACAATTCTGTCTCCTACTACATAGATAAACGAACACCCCCTATAAGATGTTATTTAATATATCTTCCATGAACAGACAGCGATCGGTTACAGATTTATTATATGTATAGATAAAAGAATATTTGTTCTTTTTCAGCTGTGGAAATATCTCGGTACTTGCGTAAAGAGGGAGAAGTTATAAATAGAGATGTATCGAGGGAGTTGCGGGAGAGAACGGAAGTAATGATAGACGCGCACGAAGTCATAGATGAGTGTGCGTATTTGAAGCCGCTACCTTCTTCAGTTGTGATTGAAATTACATTTAATTATAGCTAAGCAATGATGGGCACACGACAGGTTGTGGGTTCGATGCTCACTTGAGAAAATGAGGATATTTCATATTTTCAGTTCTTAGTTATATGGTAATAAGACGGCGTTGAGTACTGCCATTCAACACGCTATTAAATCGTAATTCCCTATTATTCCCAAGTTGCCCTCCGTCTATCCTGCCACTTGCGGGATACAGCGTGAAGATAAAAACATAGTTTTCACGCTCTTGTACTTAAAGCGCGGCGTTGAGTTCCGCTTTTCAATACAATATGTCTCGAAGACGAACGGAAAGCTTAGAATGGAGTTCACTCTAGGTTTCGTCTGCCTACTCATTTTATTTAATATTAGTTATTAAATATATATTGTATTAGAATAGTAATTAATTTTAACCTTGTCATGGCGCACCAACGCGACAGCTTGTGGATTCGATCCTCATTAGAGGAAAGTAAATATATAATATTTTCATTACTTCGCTTTCGTAACGAGGCAAAGCGCGGCGTTTAACTCCGCCACTCAATACGCAAAGCCTCTAGAATTTGGCGTAAAGTGTAAAAAAGATGGGAGTAAAGTGTCTCTCTTAACACTCTCCGTTTACCCAGTTTTTTATATATGCGAGATAGAGCGTGATAGCTTCACGCTATATCCCGCATATATAAAAAAGATAAAATATATTGTTTCCAGTAATATCTCGAGCGACTGGCGATTCAATACAGCGACCGCAATACAGACACTACATGAGGCGCATTTACGAAGACGCCTTGGAGCGGACCGACTTCGTCCATAAACAATCTTCTGGTTAGTTCTTCTTCTTTCTCTTTCTCCTTTTGGTGTTTTTTTTCCGTCAGTTTTGAAGCTAATTCGATTAAAGTTAATATTTGGTTAGAAATTATGAATGACTCAATAAGGATATTTGGCAATTTTGCCTTAACGGGAGTGAAAAAAAGAGGACGTAAGTTTCTATGAAACTCTGTCAGTTTGCGACGCATTTTGATGTTTGGTATAATGGGAGTAAAGAGTGGCCCGAACAACATCTATGAGAAGCACGCACGAAGAGCACGGTTTAACTTTAAAAACATACGGAAATTACTCTATTATAATAGTTTTTTATCTTCTGTTGACGCATGAACATCCCTTGGCGAGACGAAGTTCGCGGGCACCAGCTAGTATTAGATGAAATAATAGAAAATATGTAATAACAATTATAATAGAGGCCTGTCGTGGCGTGTGACTGTAACCGACAGGTTCTGTGTTCGATCCCCAGTCGAGGAAATGAAATATTTAATATTTTCAATATATATATATATATATATATATATATATATATATATATATATATATATATATATATATATATATATATATATATATATATATATATATATATATATATATATATATATATATATATATATATATATATATATATATATATTTCAGCTTCACGCTGTATCCCGCACGAGACAGGGTAGGCAGAGGGAACCCGGGAACCTAGTGTTAAGACACTCCGTTCCACTTCTGTTCTCCACTTTCCGCCGAATTTGAGGCATTGCGTGTTGAGTGGCTCAACTGTGAACTCAACGCCGCGCTTTGCCTTATTACCAGAGCGAAGAAATAAAGCATTAATTATTAATTATACATAGATATTATTTTCTAAATAGCATGAGACCAAAAAATGGTAAAAAATTTTTTTTAGCATTTATTTATTCTTATAAATGATATATCTATTTTTTCAGTTCCACAACTTCTGCCTTCTGAATTGAGAAGACTCCAAGAAGAAGAAGAGGCTAAGAGAGATCCGTACTGTCACTGCGAGAAGAAAGACAGCGAAATTGTTTTCAAACTTGGTATGTGCATAACTAACACGTTATCAGCTTCACGCTGTATCCCGCACGTGGCAGGTTAGGCAAAGGGAACTTGGGAACCTAGTGTTAAGTCACGCCGTTCCGTACCCCACTTTCCGTCGAATTTGACGCATTGCGTGGTGAGTGGCGAAACTCAACGCCGTGTGGGTTTGATGGTCACTCGAAGAAATGAAATATTTAATATTTCTTTTGTCTGGTGGCAAAGCACGGCGTTAAGAAAAACCTCTAAACAGACGGACGGACAAGTTTTATGAAATATTTTTGGTGTTTTTATTACAGACACAATGACTTCAACCGAGAAAATGAACCTACTACCCTCCGAACTGAGGATCTTAGAGGATTTCAGACGATGCAAGTGTGACACAGTACCATCACCGAGTACTGTGCGTTTTGGTAAGATTATATCTTCTTCTTCTTCTTCTTCTTCTTATATATAAAAATGAATGTTTGTCTGTATGTCGTCGATGAACTCAAAAACTACTGGACCGAGTATTATGAAAATTGGTATATAGAAGTACTCTTTGACGGAGAAGGTTTGTATAATATGCTCATTGATGGCACTTGCGACCAGGTGGCGCTGCAGAGTAGCAACTTTTTTTTTATATTTTTTTTTATAGCTTCACGCTGTATCCCGCACTAGGCAGGGTAGGCAGAGGGAACTCGGGAACCTACAGTAAAGACTCTCCGTTCCACTTCCGTTCCCCGCTTTCCGCCGAATTTGAGGCATTGCGTGTTGAGTGGCGGAACTCAACGCCGCACTTTGCCTTATTACCAGAGCGAAGAAATGAAACATTAAATATTTAAATTGAAAATATTAAATATTTCATTTCCTCGACTGGGGATCGAACCCAGAACCTGTCGGTTACAGTCACACTCTTGTGCCGCTGCGCCACGACAGGCCTCCTTCTTCTTCAGGCAACTTCTGCCCCGTTTAACCGATTGTCATGAAAATCAGTATGACCATGTATTTTTAAATAGAGGAAGCGAATATGACATATTCATCGATGTAACTCGCCACCAGGTGGCGCTGCAGAGTAGCAACTTCTGCCCCGTTTAACCGATTGTCATGAAAAGCAGTATGACCATGTATTTTTACACAGAGGCGACGAATATGACAGGTTCATAGATGTACCTCGCCACCAGGTGGTACACTACAATATTGTAATATCACAATTTTTCGAAATTAACAAAATTTAAGTACTGGTTTTTCTTAAATTTATAGTTAGTATATGTATAAAAAACACCTTCGCCCGCTTCAATTACACTATCTTATTTACTAATCTCAATTACTTTCTTGTTGCATATACATTATAAATTAACATTTCAGTTAAATCAATAAAAAAGTTATAGCAATTTATTGTCGTCGAAATAAATATTTTACTCACTCACTCACTTACTCAGCTTCACGCTGTATCCCGCACTAGGCAGGGTAGGCAGAGGGAACACGGGAACCTAGTGTTAAGACACTCCGTTCCACTTCTTTCTTCTTTTTCATCAATTCTATATGATGTGTTTCTCTTTTTCAATAGACTCACCGTTACAAGAAGAGGGTGTGGAAGAAACGGAAGAAGATGACGTCACTGAAGAAGAATTGGAAGAATAATTTTCTCTTTCTTGTTTAAATATATTGTTTTGGTTTTAAAATAATGTTTTTTTTTGTATACCGACATAAATTACTGCCATTTTTTTCTCTATTCCGTTCTGTTAGTTCATGGCCGGTCGGTCGTGGCGCAGCGGCACAAGCATGTGACTGTAAACGACAAGTTGTGGGTTCGGTACACACGAGAGGAAATGAGATATTTAATATTTTCAATTTAAATATTTAATGTTTTCATTTTTTCGCTCTGGTAACAAGGCAAAGCCAATGCCCCAAATTCGGTGGAAAATGGAAAACTGGAGTGGAACGGAGTATCTTAACACTAGGTTCCCAAGTTCCCTCTGCCTTACCTGTCTCTGTCTACTCTGCTATGTGCAGGATACGCTTCAACGTCAAACTGTTGTGGGTTCGATCCCCACTCAGTGAAATTAATTATTTTTCAATTTCCCTCTGGTACGAGCAAAGTAGAATTTTCAATTTTGACAAAATGGCGACTGGTGATCGCCAAGGTAAATTTTTATTGACTTACTCTCTCACCTTCACGTTGTATCCCGCATATGGAAGAGTAGGCAGGGGGAACTTAGGGACCTAGTGTTAAGACTTCCGTTTCCCACTTTCCGCCGAATTTGAGGTATTGCGTGTTGAATGGCGGAGTTCATAGCCGCGCTTTGCCTTGTACCAGAGCGACGAAATGAAAACATGAAATATTTAATTTGAAAACATTAGATATTTCATTTCCTCTCGTGTGTATATCGAACCCACAACCTGTCGTTTACAGTCACACGCTTGTGCCGCTGCGCCACGACAGAAATCGTAGATTTTTATTACTGCCATATTTTGATATTACCTATATTGAAACTCATAAAATTAATTGGTCATTACATTTCATGTTTACAACACCACATATATACATACAAAAATAGACTGTTAAACTCATAACCCTCCTTTGCTTAGCACAGTAGGGTAAAAATTTATCTGTCGTGGTGCAGCGGCACAAAACGTGTGACTGTAACCGATGGGTTGTGGGTTCGATCCCCAGTCGAGGAAATGAAATGTTTAATATTTTCAATTTAAATATTTAATGATTTCATTTCTTCGCTCTGGTACAAGGCAAAACGCGACGTTGAGTTGTGTCACTCAACACGCTATGCCTCAAAATTCGACAGAAAGTGGGTAACGGAAGTGGAACGGAGTGTCTTCACACTAGGTTCCCAAGTTCCCTCTGTCTACCCTACCATGTGCGGGATAAAGCGTGAAGCTGAAAGAGAGAGTGTATAATAATTATTAGCATTATTTAATAGTCAAGTCTGTAAACGTGACAGTATATTTTCATATCATCGCTCTGGTAAAGAAGCAAAACGCAGCGTTGAGTTCCGCCATAGCGAGCATTCGGCGTTGAGTGGTGAACGGTAGTGTTCTATTGGGAACGGAGTGTCTTAACACTAGGTTCCTAGGTTCCCTTTGCTTACCCTAAAGCTACAAATGCAATTAATATTTTTTAATACCTTAAAGAGGCCTGTCATGGCGCAGCGGCAGAAGTGTGTGACTGTAACCGACAGGTTCTGGGTTCGATCCCCAGTCGAGGAAATGAAATATTCAATATTTTTAATTTGAATATTTAATGTTTCATTTCTTCGCTCTGGTAATAAGGCAAAGCGCGGCGTTGAGTTACACCACTCAACACGCAATGCCTCAAATTCGGCGGAAAGTGGGGAACGGAAGTGGAACGGAGTGTCTTAACACTAGGTTCCCGGGTTCCCTATGCCTACCCTGCCTCGTGCGGGATACAGCGTGAAGCTATGTTATGTTATGTTATGTTAATACCTTAAAAATGATAGAGGGTAGAAATGAAAATACTTTTATTTTAGTGTACAATTTATGAACATTTTTTTTTCATTTGTAATCTGTACAAATAAATTTTTAATCTATTTACTTGTGGCCTGTCGTGGCACAGGGGCAGCTTGCAGTGCCCCTGCAAAGAGGTTGTTGGTTCAATTCTCGCTCGAAGAAATTAAATATTATATATTTTCATTTCTTCGCTCTAGTAACAAGGCAAAGCGCGGCGTTGAGTTCCGCCACTGAGTGTCTCAACGCTAGGTTCCCAAACGGGAACCTAAAAACGATATGTGGTCTTATATGTATAAAAATTTCGAATTTACCACCATAATTTAACACCGTCTGCACCTTTTACACATTTCATACATGCGATCATTTTAATACAAAAATTATATAAGTCAAAGTCTATATTAGAATATATGTAACTAGCCACAAAAACGCGGCTTCGCCCGCTTCAACTTATTATAGCCAAATTATAGAATTATATTTACATAAATTGTAATAAAATGTGTTATACCGATATATAAGCTATATATTACTGTAAAGTTTCATCGAAATCGGTCCAGTAGTTTCTGAATAAACATACAAACACACAAACTTGTCATATCTATTATATTAGCAGGAGAAGATATTTTTTAAATACAGTCAGAAAAAAAAATTATAAACCAATACCATAAAAAATAATGTAAATATTTTTTAATTCTTCACATGTTATCTATGGTTACATGTGCTTGGATATTTAAAAGGAACAGGTTCGAATCCTGAAATATTTTCAAAAAAAAAAAAATATACATATTTATATATATATATATATATATATATATATATATATATATATATATATATATATATATATATATATATATATATATATATATATATATATATATATATATATATATATATATATATATATATATATATATATATATATATATATTTTCAAAAAAAAAAAAATATACATATTTAATTTAAATATGTTTTCTATAACATATTTACTATTTTATTGCAGTAAGTATACAATTTTTAACTAAAGTATAGAGAATGATATAAATCACAAATCTTAACAGTAAAATTTGGAAAATGATTACTTTATGTTCAAATTCAGTGAAAATTGAGGAACGAAAGTGTCTTTGTGGGAACGCAAGTGTATTAATGGTAACGGAAGTGTGTCTACACTACGTTCCCTCTTATTACCCTGCTATGCAGAAGTCAGTATAAAGTCAAAAAAACTAAATACTAAAATATATATAAACGAATAACAATATTAAATATTATAAAAATCACAAGTTTTAACTTCATAAAAATTTATAAACAATAAAACTTATAGTTAAAAAGTGACTCTTAAAAACTAAGGTAACTTACGTTTCAGTATCTAACTACTTAACTAATTAAGACTAATTAAAACTAATTAATACTACTTAAGACTAATTTAGACTAATTAACCTATTGAGTACGAAAAAATTATATAAAAATTACACTATAAATATCTGTTAGCTTCTCACATAGATGAGGGGTACGATGAACAATAACCAGGGGTTCATCGAGGGTAGTGAGTTCGATTTATTGCAAGCGTCAGCATCGTTGCAGCTTTGGAGACAGCCGTGGACGTACCTGATAGATT
>CM032411.1:1885800-1918234 GCA_019049475.1 Eueides isabella
TTTTCCTTGTTCTACTAAGTGAGAAACTACATCTCCGCCTAATCCAAATTCTTTCTTGTCGGAAGATTTACCTGTATACACGCTGAGTTTTTTGGTTGCAAATAATCTCGTTCTAAGAGGAGCCAGCTGTTGGTTATCATTATCGTCGTCGCTTTCGTCACTAGACTTCTGTAGATTGCCGGCATTATAAGACGGGATACCTAGAGATGTAGACGGTATAACATCATGATTTCTTGGCTGTGAACGTTGTAGTTCACCCGTACTTTGAAGCAAACGACCGCCCCCAAGGTGTTCAGATTACCCTCATGCTCCTCATCAGATTTGTCACTATCCTCATCTGTTGCACTGACCACTCTGCTCCATAGGCGGCTCAACGTAAATAAAATGTGCACTCGTTTCATCATCATCTTCGCGCTCCAAAGCTGACAAAATCTCAATGCAATTTCAAGCTGTAAAAAACAAACAAGCACCACACTGTATTGCCGTAATGCATAGCGTCGATTTATCGGACAGCATCAAAACTCACACCATAGCAACAATGTAACTACATTGAAATGAAAATAAATTGTGTAATTAGGTAGCTACACATTATATCAACTGCATCATTATTTTTTTTCTTATTTATACAGTAATATTCCAAGTAAACAAAATAATATTTACCTCTTCGCTAGAAAACCACGTCTGCGTCCCTCATTTTCGAAAAAGACAAATGACAAGTGACATAAGTCACATGGCAATTACCAATTGGGTTGCCAATATAAAAAAATATATTTAACTCTCGTTCAAAATAAAGAACTACCATTTTTATTTAATTTCTACGAATTTGAAGGAATTTAATTGCGTCCGATTTATCGGACGTTATGCTCTAATGGGTTAAGAGTCTCAGGCTCCTCTGATGCTCGATCCTATGGTATATCTCTGGAGTATGCCGCTTTAGGTACTATTTTCCTTTTTCCTTCCACGTCTAATATTTCCCCTTTTTTTGAAGGTTCTGATGCGCGGGTTCTTTTGAAGCTATTATTTTTTTCGTACTGTCTGGTTGACGAAGGCTAATTTTAGAGTGTCTTCCTTTATAAGCATAGAACCATCGCTTACTTGCCATTTCTTTTTTCTCGGTAAAAGGAATGAGGGTTTTTGTTGTGTTCTGCAGCTCGGTGAGCTAGACACCGTAAATCACTTCCTAATCGTTAACTAAAATATGTTATTTCCAAGAAAAGATGGCTGACATTTCTTTTTCTTGTGTTATGGAGAAGACTGTCGATCTTCCTTTATGTGTTATTTCTTTATTAATATACTTATTTTTTTTGCATGGCACTTGATACTGTTGTGTGAATTCTTTTCTTGCGTAAGCAGACAAAGCTCTACCTATGTCTTCTTTCTTCCATTTGTAATATTCCTTTTTACTTTCGTCGGCAGACCCAAGGTATACTACCTTCTATTCGTCACAAAAAATTAAATCATAACTTCTAAAGATTTGTGTTATTTTACCAGCACATCAAACAGTATAAAACATGCTTTCTTAAGTATTATTTTACGAAATTGTAACAGTACCTTTACGTTGAACCATGTCCTTAGCAGTATGAACAGAAAAAAACCAGCTCACTACGAATACATTTATTAGTGATACAAAATCGCGGAGAGTTGGTGGCGGGTATAGTTGTCTCTTTTTGTATTGCCAGTAAAACAAAAGGAACCTGGTATATGTCAGAATCATCAGTTCAAGTTTGCTGGATTATTACTCCTAGTTCTTTATATAGCGTACTACTCATTGTTTTGTTAGGTTGCAATTTGGTTTCTTCTTCAGATGAAATTATGCTGTAGATGTCACGAATCGTTTGTAAATTGAGGCCAATTTTAGACATTGAAATTTAATCATCACTTGTACTATCTGAATTTGAACTAAAAATCCAGAATAGCCAAAAATCCAGGTCGCCCAGAATAGGTTTTGTCTTGAACTTAAATATGTGGTTTCTGCTTGTCTTGCTTACTTAACACTGAATTGTGGGTGATGAAATAAGTGGTGTTTTATCTATATAAGTACCTAAAATAGAGGGTGATGAAAAATGTGATGGGTAATCTATCAAGAAATTGGCACCTACGTCAGCTCTGTAAAAAAAAGCGAGCTACTAATTCGGTACAAAATGATTCTGTTCTTGATATCTCTGTTAAAAGGAAGGATTCATTCGGTATGGCATTCGGATTATGCGGATATAGTCCTGTTGCTTTGAAGCCATTAGATATAGTTTCATGTGTCATGCATTTTGACCACACTCTGTTAAAAATGGCATTAAACCGGGCTCTTATCAATCTTTTGTCAGGATTATGATATAAAAAATTAAATGTTTCTTGGTCTCAACGATGATCAAAAGACTTATTTACGCTATTATCTAAAGGTTGTCGCTCATGGGTCATGTTAGATGGTAAAAATATAACACTATATTGTATTCGTCTGCTGCATCGACGATTTCATAGTCAAAATGACAAATAGCGGCATCAAAAGTTTACAGACATTTCAGGACTTTTATATTTTCCCAAATGATTAATAAATTCTACGAATAAAACGGTATTCATGCATTCATTTGTGTCATTTTTAACCAAGATTTCGGCAGTTAAATTATCAGTAAAATTCACTCAACTTTTTACCTTTGAATAAAACCATCGTTGGAACTGAATTGCTCAAAGCATTTACATACATATGCAGCAACTAACATTTTATTATCTACTAAGCGCACTATTTTTACACTTTTTTTGTGCAAGCACAATTGGTTGTTAATGTATGTTAAGTCTGCCTTTTTCGTCTATATTATATAAGCGATGTGGGTTCTGCACATTATCAAGTTCGTCGTACAGTTTTTGTATTTCTTGGTAAATGTGTGTATGCAGGGGCATACATTGCCAATTACTGTAGGTACTGACTATGTATGTTAAAAAAAAACTGTTATATTTATAATTTATTTTCATAAAAAAAATACGGACTTGGCACTTCATACATTGTACGACTGTAAGTTTTGAACACAATCGGCATCATCCTTGTATGGTCATTGTCATAAAATGACCAACGTCGACAAATCGTGACGTTTCAACTGGACTGGCTTGTGGTTTTTTTTTTGGTGCCTTTGTTACTAGCCTCAGAACGCTGGCATTTTTTTAGACCTGCGTACAATTCAAATCTAAAGTCCTTCAAAGCAATTGACTTTGTCTTGGAATCTCTTCTCTGAAGCTTCATGCGCTATTCATACAGATGTCAAGAAGTTGGGCAAATATGCCGATATACCATCTCCTTATCTTGAAAGGTGTTCTTTATAAGGATATAAGCATATCGGCCAAGTCAACCCCTCCCATATGCTTGTTGTACTCCTTTATAATTTGCGGACATTGAACGTCAACCTTCGTTTTGGAGTCCTTGCAGTATCTTTTATTGTAGCTACTGGTTCAACGCCGACATAGGAACTTATCAAAGTCACTGCTTTGTTGTCATTCCACCGTACTGCGACCAAGCGGTTTTTGTCGCAGGAGACTTGAGCATGACTACCCCGATGTTTCTTTTTCATTTGTTTCTCTGAGTGCAAAATTGCTTCCACACCTCTCAACCTATTACATATTTCGGGCAACTAAAAAGTTGTCAAAAAAATAAAGGCTGGTTTGGATTTAATACTTTTGCACAAAGCAATAACGACTTGCGCTCCAAATTCGATTGATACTTCCTTTTCTGTAAATGAATGAAATCGGTCAAACCCAGAGTACGTCCAGTTTGAGATATTGTATATGTATTTGTTTGTTCGACAATACTGTCAAAATGTCTGGGGAAAAAAACTTGTAGAAATACTGCAGGGGAGTTAGGACTGTGACACACCTGACCAGTTCCGATTCCTCTTATATAGAAGCCACATGTCGAAACACACACACACAGCTTTTTTCCAATTATAACTAAGATTAAACTTTTGCATTCGTCTAGGTCGTTTAGTTTTTTCTGGAAATACGTGATGTTGAGGAGGCATTCGTCGATATGCTAGGTGTTACCAAACCAGGGGGTGCATTAGATGCAATTAGTGTAGCAGTTGCACGAGTAGCAGGGGTTGCAGGCGTTGCGGGAAATGAGGGAATATCACTCAGTACTGGTACTTGACTACAATTCAATTCTAGAGGTGGGCTTGACAAAACATTTTGAAAAATTGGTGTAAGGCGAACATTTTCCCTGGTGGGGTCTTTATCTTCTAGAAGATTAAGTCTTTCTAAAAAGTTATCAATTGAGGGTGCAGAGGAGTTGGACATGAAAAGCTATGTGTGCACACGTATTTCGTCTTCAATATCAGAATGTTAACTATCATCAGAGGGTGCATTTTGAGCAGGGACAAGCGCTAAAATTCTACCACCACGAGTTTCAAGCTTTTTATGACAACAACATACAAACTAAGCAAAGCAAAAACACTTTTACGTTTATGAATATATTTAGATTAATTGCAGCCACTAAGTACATGTAAAAGACAAAACGATTACGGTTCTGTCCGCCGCAATTATCAGACCATAAATATATTTCAGTGACTCCCTTTAATGCCAGTTTAGACAAAAAGTCATATAGGCAACTAGCCACCTCATTTGCTCCTCTCTTTGCTATTTGCTCGTACCACATGTAACAGAATGCTTCCTTAGACGACATATTATAAACTGTAAAGTTATACACATTAAGCTTTCGTTTGTAATAATATACTAGTGTTACCATGTGGAGAAGTCAAAACCTTTTGGCTTTGGTGTTATCATTACTTGCTAATAATTTATTTTGAAGTTTCAGCTTTCGAGAAATCTCTTTTTCTTTTTGATGATTCTCATATTTATTTTTAGGTCATCAGAAACGTCAACCGTGTTCTTTAACTGATGGCAGAGATCGCATTGATCTTTCTTTGGCACATAGAAACCTATCTTTAAATTTTCATTAACTATGTCTTTATATTGTCGTACAGTCTGTACTCTATTCTACGACTCTATTATAATTATTTTCATCACACCATTCAACATATATTTTAAACATTGCAGAAAATGAGAGCGAGGGATCTCATCATCATTGACCTTTTTCTAACATAGTGAGAGTCTACCGGTTTATAAGAATTTACGTGATCGATTACGCATTTCTTCATTTCATCAGTAATTGCTTTATTGTGATTTTGTGACGTCCTCTGCCATCAGTCAAATAACTGAAATCATCGTATTCGGTACTTTTTTGTAATGCAGCATAGACGAAATTCTTACTTATACTAAAAGTATTTAAAAATATCGTTTTACACACTTTTTTTAACGTTATTTCGTTATCATACTTTGTTTTTGATGGTAGATGGTAATGCAAAGTGTGTACTCGCCGAACATTTTCATTTTCAAGGTTCGTTGAGGATTTTTTGTTTTTTTGGTATACGTATTTTGAAATAATTTTCCATTTCTTGACATGGCTTCCGGTGTTCCAAAAATCAGAAAATAACTTTAAACGAATATCTTCATTAAAAGTTTCTCCACAACGGATGCGACAACTGCAGCTACTTTTAATTGTCCTTGCTTCTTTAATTGTGCCTTTTTTAGAAATGTATTCTTGTCCCATATTACACAGACGCTTTCTTTTTGTAGTTTGCCAATTTTCTACGTGTCTATTACGCTTACGACCTTGGTCAGATCTTTTTTTTGATCTTCGAGTAGATATTTTACTACTTGTTTCACTGCTCTCAGTGTATGTTGCAGTTGATGAAATAGACGAAGGATTTGAATATATCGAATTTGTTTAATTTCCAGAAATAAAATGAGTAGTCAAAGGTGTGATAGACAATAAGTCTTCGTTGGGACCAGGACTTTTTTCTGGAGTTAAATTTACATTAATATCTTCAAGAGTGGTCGTCGTTACCATAGTTTCGTCTACACTTTGTGAAGAATCCTCGAAATCACAATAGGTTGCAGGTATTGGAGTATGTGCATAGTAGTCAGATTCATAAGTCTCTACATCAAGGGTAGAAAATAAACGCTCGGGGGTGTGTGATGTCATAGTCATTGGCCAAGGGTTTTTAATACAGACAGGCAAAATTGGAGAATTAAACGGTGTATTAAATTCTGCAATGGTGCATAAGTTTACATCTTTCATAACCAGTGGCGAAGAAATGAGTGATGATGGTACGGTAGTTCTACCTTCATGTTCAATGGAATCTTCAGAGACATCCGCAAACATAGCCATGAACTCCGGTGTGATATTTTTGTCAGGCACTGGCGATGACACTGAAAAATAATTGTCAATGATGATCATGTGGCATAATATTATGGGACAATAATAATTCACACTAACACCCACCAGTGAGAATCGATGGTAAAGTGGGTAGGAATTTTTAACTGATACAAATTGTTTACTAGCGTAGCTAAACACAAACTTGTTATTCTTGTTATAAATATCACAACGTACATTTATATTTTCTTCCATTTTTCACAATATCACTCACGGATAAGAGGTTAGCAGCAAGTTTATATAACTTCTCTTACCTGAATTTTAATTTGTTCATTCCCATTAATTACCAAATTAACTTTTCCCACACTTTCGACAGGTACCGGTGCCCTACTGGAAATTGTTATGGCAGGTAATTGTGGGGCTGTTATAACATACAGCCAGTCACATCTATGGTCTTGTGCATGGAGCCACCAGAGTCGACATACCACAGGTCTGGATTCATTACCTGTATGAATATACTGAAAAAGCTGCAATAAAACTTTTATGTTTTCGATTTGGATTATTTCCGACTTTTCTTATGCCCGATGCTAATAATCAATCTCAATCCATAAACTGCAATCATAGATTGATGGCAGATATTTGTGGGCTTGTTACATCATACAGCCAGTCACATCTATTGGTCTTGTGCATGGAGCCACCAGAGTCGACATACCACAGGTCTGGATTCGAAAATCAACAATCCATATTTGAGAAAAGTTTGCCAATATTTAACCGAAACATTGTATTCTCAATCTTTGACATCAATATAGGTTTGGGAGGGCAGTTTGAAATTTGTATGAAAATGACGATGTGTGCATGCCAACAAACGATCTGTTGATTTTGACATTTACTTTAAGAGCATAAATAATATCAAACTGCAATCCGTGGGCCTACTCTTGAAACCAATATCCAATAATCAATCCAAAATATATGTCATTTCGTACGCAATAGTCATCTAAGTCCTCTACCGCCGTCTGGTTGATGATTGTGTGAACTAAAAAATATTGTAGAATTCGTTAGAATTGAAATTATATTATTATATGTATTATTTGGTACTCTTGACGCGTTTTTGAAAGCTTAAATGACAGCAAAATTGCAAGTAGCATTAGGAATCTTATCAATAACAAAAGTGTTTCTTTTTGGAAATTGTCTCTGAATTTTCTGAATAAAAACAATAAAATGGCACATTTGGGTCTTACATACTGTGCTTTAAGAAAACACATAAATTAGAGCTCAAACAACGTCGAAACGAGTGTCGGTTGGCAAGATATTTAGATAGGGCGTTTGCGTTGAGCGACGACGAATTTCAAACAAATTAAATTTACGAAGAATTGCGGCACTTAATGCCATTACCTAAAAGAAGGAGTATATATTACTCCTTCTTATAAAAAAAGAGTATATCCTACTCCTAAATATAAGGTATTTTTTTTTGTAATAATTTTTTATCTATCTACATATAAAAAAATTAAGTTTTGAATAAAATGCTGAACTAAATGATATCTTCACAAATTTTAGTAACATTATCTTTTTATGCCACGGGTAGTTACCAAGGACTTGTAGGAACTTCTTATGGCACAGTAATGTCACAACAATCAGTTTTTCATGCCATAAGACAAGTGGCCAATGCCTTTAACGACTCATCAGTCTGCAATAAGTGGATTAAATTTCCACAAACATTAGACGAAAGAAATATTATTAAAAGGAGGTATTGTTTTGTAAAATTTATATGAATATTTAATGCTTCATTATAAATATGTATTTACACTTATTATGTTTTAGATTTTATGAAAAATTTAACTTTCCAGGCGTTTTGGGTTGTATTGATGGCACATATGTGGCCATTATAAGACCCAAAGAAAACGAAGAACGTTTTTTCAACAGAAAGCATTTTCATTCAAGGATTGTTTTAATTGTAAGTACTTTAAACTAAGCTTCACGCTGTATCCTGCACATTATTTTTTTACATTTTTTTTATATATATATATGTGATGCAAATTTAAACATTATGTCCGTAGATTCGTCTTTTGGAGGAGCATCTCACGATAGTTTTATTTGGAACCATCGTCCAATGAAGAATTATTTAATTAACTTAAATAATAATAATGAAAATGTTTATTTGCTTGGTAAGAATCATTCATATAAATAAGATTATCACATATACTTTGTTATGTTGCTTCATTGTTATTTTATACTTAATTTTTAGGAGACTCTGGATATGCACTAAGGGAGTACACGATGACTCCAATCATAGATGCCCTTGAAGGAATACCAGAAGAGCTCTACACCAAAATACACTGCTCTACGCGTAGTACTGTAGAGAGAACTATAGGTGTTTTAAAAAATAGGTGGAGGTGCTTATTGAATCACAGATCTCTTGCATTGTTGGTCTTGCATTACGACCCTGCCATGGCAAGCAAAATTATAAATGCATGTTGTGTATTGGACAACATGTGTAATGCAACATTACATGCTGAGGAAGTTATGGACATGGAGCTTGATGATCCCATTGTAGACTCTCAAATACCCAATTTTAACAGAAGCTCAGCTGCAGAATTGAGAAGAGGTTTAGAGATGAGGGCAACGTTAGTCCAGCGGTTGTGGGCTTCGAGGTAAGAAAAGCGTAAATTTATTTATAGTAATTTGTTTATGATAACTAAATAATGTATTAATGGATCAATATGAAATTTTAGATTACGTGAAGATTAGCTGCCAAATATACAGGAACAAGGCTCCTTGTCTTGCAAAACAGGCTTATTTTTTTTTTGTTTATATTAATTGTACATGTATATATATATTGTAATATTGTAAGTAAAACAAATTTATTACTTATTAATATTATTTATGTATTACAAAAAATCATTATGTCTTTAATTAATAATTCAACCATCTCCTAATTTTTTTAATAAAATCAAATTAAAAAGACAAATATAATATCACAAAAATTTGAAATCTGAAAATAAAAGTAAGACTCACAAGATTCCGATATCCATTCCGTAATCATTTGAGTTAAGAAATATTATTTTACACAGAAGTCTCTTGGGCTGCTGCCATCCGCGTCATTGCAGCCGCCATGCTCGTCATTGCAGCAGCCATATTTGACAAACCATTTGCTATAGTGCTTAATGCATCTATATGTTATTAAAGTACTTTACCAAAGTAGGGAATGGGTGAACCGAGAGCCCTGGGCCGCCAGTAGCAAATCTTAGTCCACCCATTAAAGCCACAAGCCTTGCATCCAAAGGCGAAAATTGCACTATGCTCTCAATTCCACCACCAGTGCGCCTGGCAGAACGTTGATTCATAGCACACTGCCTTTTAAAGGCGCATTTTTTATCAGCCCAGTACTAAAAATAAGCCACAGCCATGTATTTTGTTAACATGCTATTAGTTAAGAACCATAAGCTAACTAAACATTTAAGCAAACAAATTATGAAAGTAAACGCTATATTTTATTTATTATTTTTTTTTTAAATTTTTTCTTGCCAAATTATGGAAATACATACTTTGGCCCATCCTCTACCATTTTTATTAGCGCCACCCAAGGAATTACAGGAAAGCGCCAATTACTCTCACTTCTTTTTATTCTGTAATTTGGCATAAGCCGTCCTTATCAAGCCTTTAGCGATTCCTGGATTTATCTCTAAGAAATCAACCAAATACTCGAGTTGGTTGTACGTTGGACGGCTTACCATTTTACTAATAAAAACTGCTGAAAACATTTTGCATAAATAGCTAATAGATTGTATAAAAATAACTTGTAATTTACAAATTGTGCTATGATCATTAAAATCAATGAAACATCTTATCTTTAACTTTAGCGCTCAACCTTTCAGAAATAAATTTTATGAAAATTAAAATCTTTTAATATCCGTGGTTAGTATTACAACAATATACAATCTATTGTTGTAATACTAACCGCTCTTCGACAAATCACAGATATGAAATTAAATATACAAATATATTGATTCCGGCTGGCGTGCCTCAGGGCTCAATACTGGGGCCCTACTTGTTCATCTTGTATCTTTTCGATATGCCAATATAACGTCGTACCAACCTTGCTTGTTTTACAGACGACACTGCATCTTATACATCTTCTAACGATGTCGATCTCATAGTAAGCAGTTTGCAACTTTCATTAGAAATGTTATGTGAGTACTTTACAAAATGGAAACTTAAGTTGAATGAATCTAAAGCGGAAGCCATTTTGTTTACCCGCCAACGTCAATTACCTAAGCGTAGTCTTAAAATCGGATGCTATGCTATTCCTTGGAGTCGGTCAGTACAGTATCTGGGAGTGACTTTGGACTCCAAGCTTAATTGGACAAAGCACATTACTTGGTAGCTTCCTGTAAAGACTGACACCACAGACACTTATATGTAACTTGACGATTCAAAAGTGCTTAAATGGCCTAATTGAATAAAGAATATTTTGATTTTGATTTTGATTTTACGAATTTACGCATAAAAGGTGCACAAGCCCTGGGAGCCTCAAGCCCCATCATGAATCGTAATAATAAACTCAGTTATACGACCAAAATGAGAGTATATAGCACTTTTGTTAGACCGTGTATTACTTATGCATGGCCGGTGTGGAGCAGCACGTGTTTGACAAACTACCAATTAGTACAAGTAGTGCAAAACATTAAAAACTGCTTTTAACATCCCCTGGAGAACTAATCTATATAAATTACATTTAACAATCAAATATCCTTTGCTAACTCAATTCATTTTTAATATAACTAAAAAATATTATGCTAAAAGCAAACAAAATAATAATCCACTTATATCAAATATGTGTAATACAATAAGCAAAGATTTATCGTATATCGATAGCTACAGAACTTATCGCTTGCCCCATCACTATTTGTTATATCCACCCAGCAACGTCACTGAAAACGGTGTGCAAGCGCATGACCAACCGATAGATACGCGCGAGTTCTCGCTCGATCCCGCCTCGGGTCGTTCCGGTACAAGGGGACAGGGCAGTCCTCGCCGCTCCTAATAATATGGTTGCACGACGAACTACTCATCAAGTATATTGCTTTGCGCAGCAACTTTTTCCAAATACATTAAATAATTAATAATATTTAGTCAAAAATATTGTAACTTTCTGTTAAGCCATATTGTGTAAATAATATTACGTTGTGATGAGTTGTGATACATAATCTGTAAGCTAACAAAGGTGATACTAGCTTCATTAATGCCCGACATTAATAATGAATCTCCTCCACACTCGAGATTACATCAATCTTCGATTGTGACATGATTTAAGATAAAATCCAATCTGCATGTCAATAACGAATCTTAGCAATGTCAATTTAGTGTTCGTTGGCACCACTACTGAGAAAGAGTACGCAGGATATGTAAACGACGATATTTGCGAAATTTTGTTTTTATTAAATTCACGAACTATTACACTAACTTTAAGTTTTAAACAAACGATGAGACACTTTAAATTATACGTTAAAAGATATACGTATGTAGTAGGCTAGGGAGCATACAAGCGACGTGCAGTTCGGCCCGGAAGTTTTTGCGTACTGAAAAATGAATTATTATAATAATTTAATTTTGTTAAGCGTCTGCGATGGTTGAACGGCCGCAGGGCCCGCGGGTGGAAGTCGCCCCGCAATAGGGCGGAGTCTAACAGCGTCGCTCGCGCGCTTGCGTATGTATAAACTGGTCGGATTTATTCTGTCCGTTGAAATCATAAAATTAATTAAAAATATAAAATACACACTTAAATAAAATAACACGGATCACACACATAGAACTTAACAATAATAAAAATAGAAATAAAAAAATATACAAGGAAGGTTGGCTACGCCACATCACCCCCCTCCAGAGACCGTCCTACGGGCGATAATAGTCCGGGAATCGAACTTTACGACCTGAACGTGTCCTTCCGTCATTAACACCTTCGGCATCAAGCTGAGTGGGGCTCCTGTAGTGGTGGTGTTAAGTGTTTATGTTTTGTGTTGTGTTGTGGAGAGTGTGTGTTTGTTTGTGTGTTTATGTTATGTGTGTCGTGAAGTACGTGGGCTGGTTTGACACGATCTGCGGATACTGTGACACGTTTTTGTGAAAAAGAATGGTAAGCACTTTGTCGTTGTTTTTAGTACCTCATGAGGGCCAGTATAGGCCGGCTTAAGAGATCCACGGTTAATCTCTTCTCTGAGATAGACATGAGAAGCTGTTTTCAAATCTTTGAAAATAAAGACGGACTTATTACCATGACGCGACGCTGGTATTGGTTTAAGCTTCCGTGTGGAATGTCCGTATCCGTGTCAAGTAATCTGCAACGTCGGTTGAGTCGTCAGCTTGAGGATGAAGAATTTCCCCAGGCTAAGTGTTTCGCCGTAGACGAGCTCAGCTGAGGAGGTTGGTTGGTTGGTTGTCTTCCATCCTGCCCTTGAGCAGGGGATCGGATACAGGGCTTATAGGCCCTCTTCCGAAGTATCAATCTCCGCCCATTGCTATGGGCGCGTCTTTGGGTTGGGCAATGCCCGGTGGGATTACAAACACCTGCGTTTGAAGTCGCAGGTGTAGGGGAGAGAGATTCTAATGAAGGGACGAGCTATACGCCACCTGGGCGGTCAACCCAGCCGGGTGAGACCCCCGGTTGCCCGGGGGAGGCCCAGCTTAAGCGACCAGCGACCGAAGTGGCAGCTCAGGAGTCGGACTCAGGAGAGGAAAGGAGGTCTCGGGGGAGACGCCTGGCGTCTTGCGGTCTTGTATGCCACGGAGCGATGTCTTTTAGGTGTGGGTGGTCCGATGCATCGGCGCGGCGGAACGCGTTGAACGCTAGCCAGCCGATGTGTTCCTCCAGGCTTTCCATCTTCATGTCGCGGTGCAATGTTGCATTGCGCACGAAGTATGGAGCCTGGGTCACTCGCCGGAGGGCGAGGTTCTGGACCACCTGTAGCATCTTCTTTTGTCGTGGGCTCAAGAGGGCGTACCACGCTGGGGAGGCGTACGTGAGATGTGGTCTCACGTACGACTAATATAATGCCAGTTTGGTGCGTAGAGGCAGCTTTGCGCGAAACAGCGGGCGTAGCAGCTTTAAGGCTACACGTCCCGCGTCTGTGGCCTTCTTCACCTGGGCTGTCATGGTGAGACGACGGTCAATGGCAACACCGAGGTATGTTATGGTCTTGTTCCAGAGGACCTGCTGACCCTGCACGCTGAGCGGAGGAAGCTCTCGGCGATGAGCGCCGAAGGCAATGGCTTGCGTCTTCTTTATGTTGAGCGCCAGCCTCCACTCCGCCAGCCAGGCGGGCATGACTGCATGTTTTGTGTTGAGCGACTTGGTTAATAAGGCGATATCGTCGGCGTAGAGGGCTAGTGTGCTGTCCGGCCCTACCGGGATGTCGTCAGTAAATAATGCGTAGAGCGCCGGGGACAGGATGCTGCCCTGGGGAACTCCGGCGCCCATAGGGTGGCTGCATGATACCGCACTCTCCACCCTAACGGCGAAGGTCCTGCCGCTGAGGAAGTTGGCGAGGACGGCGGTGATGTGGTGAGGGACTCCTGCACTGAGTACTTTATGCAGGAGTCCAGGATGCCAGACCCTGTCAAAGGCACTGGCGACGTCGAGGAAGGCTGCTACTGCACTCTCCTTCCTGTTGGCGGCTGCTGCGACGTAGTGCACTACTCTGGCCACTTGTAGCGTGGTAGAGTGGCCGCTGCGGAAGCCAAACTGTTCTTGGCGCGGTTGGTGGTGCGCCTGGAGAAGCGGGAGGAGGAGCTTCTCAAACAGCTTGGCGACCGAGCTGAGTAGTGTGACGGATCTGTATCCGTCCGGAGTTCGCGGGTTCTTCCTAGGCTTGGGTAGCATTATCACCAGGCCCTCCTTCCACGCCTGGGGGAAGTACCCCAGGCGCATGATTGCGCTGAAGAGCCTGGTCAACGCGGCAACTGACTTCATCGGGATATGGCGCAAGGCCATGTTGGTGATGCCGTCTTTCCCGGGGGCTTTGCTTGGCTTCAGCTTGTTTATGGCCTTCTTGACTAGCCCTGGAGAGAAGTAGGGCGGTAGTGGTTGCGGACGGGGTGGCGAAGACAACGCCGACCACACTTCTTCCTCAAGCGCGGCGTGTTTCTCCGGCATCGTGCTCGGGTGAGGCTGCGGCTGGAACTTGGTCGCCAAATAATTCGCCAGGATGTCCGCTCTCTCCTCCGCCGCGAAGCGGAGGGAGCCATCCGGGTGGAGAAGAGGTTGCGTTGCCGGCCTCTTCTTTGTTATTTGGCGGCACAGCAAGTTGAGTGACGGCTGGTCGGTATTCGCTTCCTCAATGCGGCGCTCCCACGCGTCTGTCTCCAGTCCAACTAGAGCTGTTCGGATGCGCGCAATCAGGCGGTTGAGTTGCGTCTTCAAGGCGGGGTCCCGGGAGGACTGCCAGTCCGAGCGGATCCTCCTTTTCCGCTGGATAAGCGCCCTTATTTTTCCCGGGATCGGCGGCAAAGTTCGCTGAGCTGTAGCAGGGGCGGTGGCCGCCTTCATTGCGCCCTGTATTGAACTTGTGATGGCGCCCTCGAGCCGGTCAATGCAGGAGGCGTCGGCAAGAGGCTCGAGGGGTAAGTTCTGTTGAGACCGGTGTATGTGGGTTTCAAATTTCTCCCACGAGATTCTTCTCCGGCTGGGAGGGTTCCTTGCCAGTGACAGCTTTCCCGCGACGGTGGCGAGAACCGGCTGGTGGTCTGACCCGAATGCATCTGGCAGAGCTTCAAGATCAAGGGCCTCCAGGCCCTTGTGCACCACTAGGTCGATGGTGCTGGGAGTCTGGCCGCTCACTCTCGGGTAGTGAGTCGGCATATCCGGGCCTGAGATGTCATACCCGTGGCGTGAGGCGTCGTTGTAAAGGCGCCTTCCTGTGGAGCACGTAGAGTGGCACCTCCAAGTTGGGTGGTGTGCGTTCCAGTCTCCTGCAGCCAGCGTTGGTATTGAGTCGCAGAGTAGGCTGCGAACTTCGCCGGTTGCAAGAGAACTAGAGCACGGCCGGTAGATGGCGTACACCCTTAGAGCAGTCTTCCCTTGGTGAATCTCGACGCCCAGTGACTGGAACGACTGGGCGCCGAGGTCAGGCATCTGGCGGAACACGACGCTCCTCTTCACTGCGACGAGCAGCCCTCTCATCGGAGTGTCGGAGGGGGTGTCGAGACGAAGGACGTGGTAGCCCGGTAATCTGATTTCCAGCGCCGGCCTCAGGTGTGTCTCGTTAATGAGCACTAGGTCGGGGTGATGTTGATGCAGGAGCAGCCGGAGGAAGGGAATCCTCCTCCTCAGGCCTGCGGCGTTCCAGTATAATATTTGAATCTGGTTAGCCATGGAGAAGGCCCTTCATACCGTCGAGGACGCTCTGGACAGGGTCTTTGCCTTCCCTCAAGGCGATAAGGACTTCCTTGAGGGCGTCAATAGCCCTGTCTATGGCGATCTGTGCCGGCTGGCTCTGAGCGCTCGCCGGAGGCGTCTTTTTATTCTTGTTTGCGGCCTCGCGGGCCGGTGCTGAGGTTGGCTGGGCGATAGAGGCCGGGGGAGCCGGTTTGGCGCCCTCCTTACTCTTCGATCGCTTCGTGCTCCTCTTCTTCATTCTCCGTCCCCCCCTGACCGAAGCTGGGTTGGCAGGAGCCATCAGGCTGGTTGCCTGGGCGTCGACGTCGACGGTGTTAGCGCCGACCGGGGCAACGCCGGCCCGAACGCGGCGTTGTGGTTGAAGCTGTGAAAGGGCCACTGTACCGGCCCTCTTGTTTAGTGCCTCGCGTCTGTACTGTGGGCACGCAGTGTAGTTCGCTGGGTGAGCTCCTCCACAGTTGGCGCAGGTCGCCGCTACCTCCAGAGGCCTCGGGCACGCGTGTGCGAGGTGTTCTTCCCCACACCTCACACATGCGACGCGCCGATGGCACCCGTGACTGGAGTGCCGGAACGCCTGGCAGCGATGGCACTGCGCAGGCCCCTTTCTGCTCCTCCAAGCTTCTATTTTTATGCCTGGCATATAGAGCAATTCAGTCACACTGAAAATGCCAGGCATAAGATCCGGTGTGTTTGCTAGTATAGCGAAAGCTGAGGAGGCGCGTAAGTCTTCCTTATAAGCGCTTCGGATGCCTAACAGTACTATCGGAAGAGACTCGACCCAGCTTTCGTTTCCGTGGCAAGTAATTGCGGCTTTAAGCTGCCTATGAAATCTTTCCAGCATTCCGTTGCATGCTGGGTGATACGCGGTCGTTCTTTTGTGTTTGAAGCAGATGAGGTCTGACAAAGGCTTAAATAGGGCAGATTCAAATTGTGCGCCACGATCGGTGACTATGTCGATGGGACAACCGAAGCGTGATATCCATCCGAATAGTAATGCGTTGGCCACAGACTCAGCGGTTATGTCGCGTAAGGGTATTGCCTCAGGCCAACGGGTGAAACGGTCGACGGCGGTGAGGCAATATCTATAACCGTGTGAATATGGCAATGGACCAACGAGATCGATATGGATATGAGCAAACCGTGTTCGTGGTAATTTGAAAGTTCCAACAGATGGCGAGCAATCGCGAGAGATTTTTGACCGTTGGCATGCTGGGCAGGCTCGTGTCCATTCTCTGCAATCCTTTCTAATACCTGGCCAAACATACCTCTCTGAAATTATCCTGGTTGTTGATTTAGCACCTGGATGGCTAAGACAGTGCAAACTTTCAAAAACTCTCCGGCGAAATTCTTGCGGAACATATGGGCGTATGTTATTGCTACTCTCATCGCAATACAGTTCAGAGTGTGTACCTGGCAGTTTGATCTTTTTCAAGGATAAAGAACTGTCGCTGTTAAGGAGCTTCTGCAGCTCGGCGTCCGTGGATTGAGATCGTGCTAGCTGCTCAGAGTCGGTTTAGCTACTTCTTCAATCCGTGAGAGAGTGTCTGCGACAACGTTGTTCCTTCCTGATATGTGTCTTATATCCGTTGTAAACTGCGATATGAAATCTAAGTGTCTGAACTGTCTTGGCGAGCAATTTTCTTTACGCGAACTGAATGCGAAGCACAAAGTTTTATGGTCTGTATATACCACAAAATCTTTTGCTTCAACCATATGCCTGAAATATTTGATTGCTTCATATATTGCTAGCAGCTCTCTATCATACGGAGAATATTTTTGCTGAGCAGGACTGAGTTTATGTGAGTAAAACGCGAGTGGCTGCCAACCATCGTTCGTCAACTGCTGTAAAGCGGCTCCAATGGCCATATCAGATGCGTCCGTTACTATTGCTAATTTAGCTTGGCTGTCTGGGTGAGCCAATAGCGTTGCGTCGCATAAACTTTGCTTACAGGCGTTAAAAGCTTCTTGTTCTACCGCTGTGAAGGTTTTGGGGTGGGATCCTTTAACAGAACCTACAAGAAGTTCATCGGAGATTGGTGTTGAGCTGCGTTCGGTATAAACCTTCTGTAAAAATTCAGCATGCCCAGGAATCTTCTTAGTTCTTTGACGTTCTTTGGGACTGGGAAGTTTTGAATTGCCTGGACTTTGGCAGGTAAAGGCTTGGTACCGCTAGTGGATATGTGATATTCTAGAAACGACACGTCTGGTACTCCAAAGATACATTTGGAAGTGTTGATTACCATGCCGTATTCTTGAAGCTTAGCGAAAAGTTGCCTCAAGTGACTTTTATGAGTTTCTTCATCTTCAGAGAAAACTAGGAAATCGTCCAGGTAGGCGTAACAGAAGTCCAATCCTCGTAGCATTTCATCCACTAAATGTTGGAAGGTTTGTCCGGCATTACGGAGTCCAAACGTCATGAATGGGAACTCGTACATGCCGAAAGGTGTGGTAATAGCAGTTTTTGATACGTCTTCTTCGGTGACAGGTATCTGTTGGTACGGCTTTACGAGGTCGATAATGCTGTAAACCTTGCAACCGGCAACTGTGTGCGCAAAGTCATGTATATGGCGGATCGGGTACCTGTCCGGTATTGTACGGGCGTTGAGTTGCCTGTAGTCGCCACAGGTGCGCCAGCTGTTGTCTTTCCTTGGCGCCAAGTTGAGTGGTGACGCCCACGGGGACTCAGAGGGTCTGGCTATGCCCATCTGAAGCATAGTGGCAAACTCCTCCTTAGCTACCTTCAACTTGTCAGGGGCCAGCCTACGTGGTGTACATGATACGGGTGGCCCGGGTGTAGTACGTATATGGTGTACTGTGTTGTGTTTAGGTGCATGTAAAGTACCGGATGGACGAGTGATATCAGGATATTCCCGTAGTATGTGATGGTAAACCGACTCAACAGTGATCACCTTTACCGATGAAATGTCAGCAGGACACGCAGGCAAAGCCACGGTATATAGCGTTGTGTTGCTATCGATAAGACGTTGATTCCTGCAATCCACAATTAAATTATAGTAAGATAAAAAATCAACGCCTATTATCTCCCTTGTGACATCGGCTACAATAAATCACCAGGGAAAGTCGCGGCGTAGGCCTATATTAAAGACTAAATTTACGTCCCCGTAAGTATTTATTTTACTACCATTAGCAGCACATAAATCATAATTTGTCTTAGTCTTAAAGTCTCTAATACCACTCCGCGGAAAAACACAGAGGTCACTTCCAGTGTCCACTAAGAACTGCGTTTTTGTTTTCGCATCCGTAACGAATAGGCGACCGATACGCGGGCAATTGGCAGTCGCCGTTAACGACCGCCCGTTGAGTTTACCGAGAATTCGCACGGTTTTATGCACCTTTTCGCCTTCTCGCCGAATTTAGTATGGTACCAGCACTGAGACTTCGAGGAACTGGAATACTGCCGCCTGCGACTCCTGGAACGGTCGCGCTGCCTGGATCCCGACATCCTGCTCACCCTCGTCGTTAGCTCCGCCACTTGCCTGGTGAGTTCAGAGATTTGACGAGTCATGGCGTCAACACTGCTTTCAGGTGGAGCTGGGCTTGATGCGGAGGCCACTTGCAAGTTGAGCGTGACCACGTCATGAATCCGGTCTGCTAGGTCGGCAAGTTCTTCTAGTGATGCCCGAGGTTGCGACGCGATGATCGACTGCGTGCTCTGCAGTAGTCGGCTGGTCCAAATTGTCCTTATGAACTCCTCTGGAACGCCGGGTCCCGCTAAGTTTTGTAGGTGGCGTACGAAGTGAGAGGGCTTTCGGTCCCCGAGCTCCTCGTGCATAAGGAGCTGTTGCACTTTCTTTTCTCTGGATACCGAAAGCCTCTTTATGAGTTCCGCCTTCAACTTATCGTATCTTCCGGCGTTAGGAGGTGTGGTAATAATGTCCTCCACTTCAGCTGCGTATTGAGGTTCGAGCTGCGCAATGGCGTAGTAGAACTTCGTCGTGTCGCTGGTGATGTTGGCGAGGACGAATTGAACTTCCAATTGCGCAACCAGAGCGCTGGCTTTTCAGGATAAAATGGCGGCACACGTACGCCAACTCGGCATGACTCCGCTATTTGCTCGGCGCCATCTTTCTTTCCGTCTGTCGTCATCGTGTAGGGCAATTTCAGGATTCAATCAGAAGGTTGCGTGTTCAATCACGTCGGGGTCACCAGTTTAGTGTTCGTTGGTATCACTACTGAGAAGGAGTACGCAGGATATGTAAACGACGATATTTGCGAAATTTTGTTTTTATTAAATACATACAATAACTTTAAGTTTTTAAACGAACGATGAGACACTTTAAATTATACGTTAACAGATATACGTATGTAGTAGGCTAGCGAGCATACAAGCGACGTGCAGTTCGGCCCGGAAGTTTATGCGTACTGAAAAATGAATTATTATAATAATTTTAGTTGTCAAGCGCCTGCGACGGTTGACCGGCCGCAGGGCCCGCGGGTGGAAGTCGCCCCGCAATGGGGCGGAGTCTAACAGCGTCGCTCGCGCGCTTGCGTATATATAAACTGGTCGGATTTATTCTGTCCGTTGAAATCATAAAATTAATTAAAAATATAAAATACACACTTAAATTAAATAACACGGATCACACACATAGAACTTAACAATAAATATACAAGAATGGTAGGCTACGCCACAGTCAACTTATATTCAATAACAGATTGAAATGAAATTCCTGTCCTCGTGATAGTTCCGTTGTACGTAAAATTTTTATCTAAATAAAATATTATCTATGCGCTATTAATACCCGACAGTTACAAAACCTGCCTTTTCAATACTCGACAGTTAAAAATCCCTCCTTTTCAATACCTGACAGTTACAAAACCTTCCAAACGAATGTCAAGAAAAATATATGGGATATGTATTTTTTCAGTCCTGAAATATTAACAAAGAATGTATTAAAAAAATTAAAACCTAAAAGTTATGCTAAATAGCTAAAAAACATACGTACGGTAATTGGAGCGAGAAAATACTGCCATTTTTAGATATTTATGTTTAAAAAGTATTATAAATTGTAATATTCTTCCTTCGCTTATAATATATGTATAAAAATAATACAATGGATCCCAGCATTGTAAGTATTGTACTCTTTATTTTATTTATGAAGTTTTAAATTCGTGGGTTCTTTCCGAGTAGAACAGTTTTTCTATGAATATATATCAGATAAAATTTTCTATTTCTTAATAATATTAACGAAGTGACTATTAGTCTGATAACTGTACGAATAATTTCTAATTAGTCATCCGGGTAAATTCGCTAGGTTAGGTTTTTTAGTTCAGTTTTTTTTTCTTTTTTAGTTTTTTTTAATTCAGTTAAGTTAGGTTTTTTTTTTGGTTAGTTTAGGTTAGGTTAGGAACAGTTTTATATTATTGGAAGAGCTTTATACATTTCTCTCCTGAAATAAGTCTACTGTCATGCCGTTATCATTACTGAGTTACAAAAACCGAAAATGCCCGACATCGATTCTCTCTCTGAGACCACTTTACATAGATGTAATATGTAAAAAAAAACATGGCGGCCCCAATGATGATATTTTAACACTGTTACCTCTTAAGACGTTCTAATTAAAGAAAAAAGTTGTAATTGTTGAAGAGAATTATAATTAAAAAAATATTAAATGTATATCTGGACTAATAATCCAGTTACTGTACAAATAACTATCAATCATTCGTACAGTAACCGGACTAATAAATATAAATTATATGTACAGTACCCGGATAAATAGACTTAACCTTATATTAATTTATATATGTTTAACTAGGTAAACGGTAAGCCATTTTCGAAGAAGGAGACCTGGAAGTTTGTGACACTAGTCGCCAACAGTATTATTATTACGACGAAAGCGACTCATGCTACAAGTAATAAGTTAAAAAACAAGGAGTGGGTTCGATTGACGAGTAAATTCAATGCGACCGCAACATATCCGAGAAATCCTCAATAGTTGCGTTTGAAATCGCTTAAAGTTTTAAAAAAAACCTCGCGTAAACGCTGCACTAAAATGAGAATGAACCAAATCAAGGTAAGCATAAAAAAATACATGTAATAAATATATAATATTCTTATTTTGCTATGGTATTCATATTATATATACAATTTTTTATTTTAGACAGATGGTGGCCCTCCAGACTACATACCCTCAGATGAGATATTAGAGAAAGTTTCAAGTTTGTTAGGAAGCATGTGTACAAGTTTTGTTGTGCCGTTTGGAGGAGATGGAGAGTTGGGTAGACAAGGAGATGGAGAAAACCCAAGTATCTGTGAAAATGACATCGTGTCTGTTGTTGAGTCTGAAGATCTACCACACTTCACTTCACAACAGACACCAGAATTAAGAAGGGAACCAATTGATAAATTGAGGAGCTTAACTTTTGGGATACCTAGGGCAGGTAATATAAGGTTTCAGAACTAATACTTGTAAGACAGTCCACAAATATAAAAAAATGCAGTATCACTTCTTTACTGAAAAAAGTTACATATTTTTTAGTTTGTTGTTCAGTAAATCATTAAAAAAATAAGTTTAATGATTTCCTGAACAACAAACTAAAAAACATTTAACTTTTTTAAGTAAAAAGTGATACTGCATTTTTTTATATTTGTGGACTGTAAGGATTACTGGATTAAATATGAATTTGAAATGATACGAGCTTTAGAATAGTTAGACTCGCCTACCTGTTGATGGCTTCTTGGCGTTGTTCACCAGTCCAAAGGCTTCTTTATCTTTGGTGGCGTGGAAGATGGCGTCGCCTTCACTAACTGGTATTACCACCTGTACACGGGCTCGATGCATTTAATATAAATGTTCTTTGTAATAGCACAAATAAATAAGTTCTTGATAAAGTTCTTACTTTTAAATCAGTGTTTGCGAAAAGGCGCGGCGCGGATGTGGTTATTAAAGGTCTCACACTTGACTATAACACCAGTGGTTCTCTTCGCGCCCTTCTTGCGACTGTGGTAGGCGGGTACTAAAAGTAAGGTAGTAAGCTCGTAGAAAATATGATTGATTTACAAAATCGAAGCTACCTACATTGGGTTGGACATATGATCTTGCAAAGTATGAACAGGTGGCGTAACCAAAAAGAAAAAATAATACGAAAACCGTGAAAGCAGAGATTTAGCGATTGCTTAGTATTTTAGAACTAAAAAAGAGCATTTGGACAAATATTTGAAATTAAAAACGGAAAAATTACAACTAGAAATAGAAAAATTAAGAAGATGATTAATATTTTTTATTAATAAAAATTTTACAATACATTTTGTTATCCTAAATAAAGAAATAATTTACTAATAATCAGATCAAAATCAGTTTTTACTCAATGAATAAAAAAAGCAAATAAAAATGTAACACTTATTATAGCACATGTACTGCAACCACAACAGTTTGTGGGTTCGATCCCTACGTATTAAATATTTAATATTTTTATAGCACGGCAAAGCTCGGCATTGAGTTTTGTTACTCATCATACAATGCCTCAATTTTAGTAGAAAGTGGGAGTTTAATGAAGCTTCTTATCACTAGGTCCTGAAGTTCCTTTTGCCTTCCTTGCCAAAAATATATTAAAAATAGCATTAAAAATTATTTAGAATCAAGCAATATCATTTCATTATCATTAAATAATCAATTTAGTTTTCGTCAGGAAAAGTCAACAAATGATGCCGTTTTCGCTTTAACAAAATATGTAAGCCTTATTTAGATAAAGGTAAAAAAATAATTACAATATTTTTAGACTTAGCAAAGGCTTGTGATACTATTTCTCTACCAATTCTAATAAACAAATTTGAAAGAAAGAAACAAAAGAGGGAAATCAATTGAAATTCTTCGAGAGTTATCTCACTGAGCGATCTCAACGCGTTCGCATCGGTAATTGTGTCAGTGATTATCTTTCAGTTATTTGTGGGTTACCACAAGGCAGTTTTTTAGGATCTACATTATTTATAATAAATATAAATAGTTTCTCCTCACTAGTTTTACCGAAAGGCAAAAAGTATCATACGCAGATGATACTGCCCTTACTTTTACTGCTGATCTGAAGTTCTCAAAGTGGCTTTGATATTGTTAACGAATGGCTTTAGAATAACTTGTTGACACTGAATATATTCGTAGCTTACTCCATTCGTGAAGTTAAAAGACTATGTGAACAATATGAGATAATTATGCAATTTTGTCGACTAAAGATAAACTGTCTGTGCAAATAAATTAAACGAGTGAATTGTATCAAATATTTAGGACCATTCACGGACCCATTGTCTACAAAGATTGCATTGGATCCAAAATTCGCCTGGAACACTGTCATTGTACTTCTCGAAACAAATCAAACAGAGGTATTCATCACCAGAGATGGAATCTGGTAAAATATTTTTTTTGAGTTGAGAATGTATCTCAACTCTTAGTTGTTTTGCTTTTCTTGTTTATACTTTAAGCCTTTTTATAAATTGAATAAGATTATTTTTTTTTGTTTTTTACGTAGATTTTCTTTTTCTCGTGTATCCGTCAAAATAGCAGTTTTTCGTCGCTTCCTATTAATAGTTGACTATCATGTTCCGGCTTTAGGTAGTGGTTTTGTGGGAAAAAACCTCCATGTGGATCAACTGATGTTGATATCTGTGCATCATATGATGTTGATGGCTGCGGGTCTAACGACGGTGAAGGCTGTGGATTAGACAATACTGTTGGTAATAGAATTGACGATGTCGAATGCTGTGGCACATCACTGATAGTTTCCATAGGCTGGTCCGGTACGTAACTAGGTGCAGAATCAGCGTCATTAAGTCGTCAGTTTTTCGAATCCACTCAATATGTTACTCGGTGTCAAAGCTAAAGACAAAGAAGTGCGTTATCCAAGCATCTTGAGCTGAGGACAGATATCTTTTAAAATTACCATATTAGAGAAAGAGAGAGAGTATATACCGCCACGTCAAGTGGCTGTAATTTGTGAGAACAGTTTGGAGGGAAATAGAGAATGACCACTCCATTTTCTTTGGCTAAATCTAGTTTTGGTACAGATAAGTGCGAAGAATGATTGTATAAAACCAACAAAATAGGAGTTTAAATGGTCTAACGTGCTTGATAAAATTCTGCATAAATATGAAAAACACAACCCAACATTGCTGATCCAGTCGCTAGAATTTCCAGCACCAATGCTATCAGTAGGACCATCCCTAATGAAATGATCTTGAATTTGTTTGCGAGGGAAGACGATCATAGGTGGAACTGATGAACCAACATTTCGCTTTCCTTTAGCTGTAACTAGTTTTGATGGTTTGGTGACCGTACATACACTGTAGCACATACCGTACATACAAGAAGCTGTAAATTTAAACCGCTCCGTAACGTAAGCTAATTTATTGTTAAACTTTTGCACATTAGACTTATTGAAAGATGTAGCTCTGTTGGGGCTAGTCGCTTCAGGTTATCTTATGGAGAGATTTGTACTTCATTTGAGAAAGGCAGAAATCCAATCTCTACCGGCCATTTTATTCGTATGCCATGTTTTTGGTACACTTATTTAATATTTAATGGCACAGTCATAGGTCATGTGACGAACTTCTTTAGGCCTTATGCCGTGGAAAATTTGCGCAAGTTTTAGCAAGTATTCTGTGAGACTAGCTTCTTGTCCTTGGAGTTACGTATTTCAAGTGTTTACATTTATAAAGGAATCGAGTAAAGCTTTTCCGGACACCCATGAGATCCAAGGTAATTAACCGTGATTCCTCCTTTGTTGAAGATAATTACTGCTAATTCCGTGGCAATATTGACCACATTTACGCCGGAATGAAATTCTGTGGGCGCATGCATCCAAATCATTTTTTTCAGTGACACATTAGTGTTTTGAGTATGAGCATCTTTGAAACAAATCGTCCGACGTCAAGTCTTTCTAAATTGGCTCGATCGAATAGTAATTCCGTAATTTCCTTTAAGAAAAAATAAAAAAATAACCTACTGTCTACTTTAGCCACTTAGATCTCAGACAGTAGTTATGAATTAAATGATCGCATTATCATTTTTTTTATTATTATTTATTTATCATATGTAAATGTATATATTCGTACATACGAGTATATGTATGTATATGTATGTTTATGTTGTGTATGTAATTACGTTGTTCGCAGTCGAAGGACTCAAAGAAAACCGAATTTACTTAAAACTGAATTTATTAATATTAATTAAAACTAATGTGACTTCATGTGTTGAAGTGGTAACACAGAGTTATTGGAAATAGATGGTTCGGTGTCGTCTGATGTTGCGCAAAAGCTGCCGGTACAGGGCCGCTGTGGGTGGTCTTCGGCGAAAGCAGTGCCTTAGAATTGTCGTAAATAACTGGTGTGATCCGATGTTACGCAAGAATTGCCGAAAGACCGGCCGAAGTAGGTGGTCTTCGGCAAACACGGTGCCTTAGGGTTGTCGCATACATAACTATGTATACTTTTGTTTTTCATACAATATATTCATATTTTTGGTACTATTTCAAATAAAAAACTGCAAAAGTCATTCTTTTTTTTTTATTTATTACAAAAATAGTAGTACAAAAGAGTATTTTTTACTTAAAACAAAAATAAAATTTATTGAAGTGATTTTCATAAAAAATAAATAAAAAAATATTTTTATGAAAATCACTAAAACAAGGTGCTATGCACAATGATGTGTGCTTTGCACACATCATTTTCAAACGTCTGTCATTCGTTTTATTGCACAGTTTTCATATCTTGTATGACTGCAATTGACACGGCATGTGATCGTCCACATTGGTATACCGTACTTCTTCGGATACAGTACTGATAGTTTTTGACGGTTTTCATTCGCGATATTCTGCCTGCTAACGTAAGATGGCATACTGCCGGTCGAGCGTCTCTTTCTACTTTCAAAACCACCTATCAATCCTCGCGCCAAGTTGCCCCTTAATTCAAGATGAGAAAGCGTATAATTTTTATTGTTTTGTACAACAAGAAAGCATCAGTCATCTGTTGATAAGGCACATGACTATTTACACCTACTTGACTTTTATTTACATTTAATTTGACCTCCATAGGAGTATCAACAGTCTTACAATCACTTAATTGAAATTTACTTAAAAGTTGATCAATATAAGTTTCCTGGCTCAAAGTTATATATGCTTTGTCTTGATTTAAAGTTACATTCATTCCGAGACATTTTTAACTTGTCCTTAATGCTAAACTTATTAGACAAAATCTGTTTCAAATTTTGTTTCAAATTTATCATCAGAAAATACAAAGAAATCATCAACATATAATGTTACAATGGTCTTACAATTGTTAATATCTCTTATCAACCTTTTGATTCCAGGCTCTAGAGGCCTGCTTAAGTCCATAAATGACCTTTTTGAGTTTCAATACTTTACATTCTGACCTATTACTATTATAACAATCTGGCATTTTCATATGAATGGTTTCCTCTAAATCACCATTCAAAGAAGCAGCCTTGACATCTTAATGGATAACCTCTAAACCTAAGTTGTATGTCTCACTACAGGCGAAAATGTTTCTGTATAGTCTATACCATATTTTTGGGTACGACCCAAAAATATGGTACCCTTTGCGACTAGACGAGCACGGTATCGCACATTGTTTTCACTATCGTGTTTTTTCCGCAAAACCCACTTGCACTGCACTATAGTACCATCTTTTGGAACATCTATAAGTTCCCACGCACCATTTTTCTCAAATGACTGTTAACTCTTCTCGCACCGCCGCTAACCACTGATCTTTCTCTGGATCTTCCAAGGCTTCTTGCAATGATACGTCATCTGTGAACATGTTGTCATCCTCTATACAAGCACTTATATAACCATATCTCTCTGGCTGCTGCCTACGCCTAGGACCACTTGCCATGTTGACATTATTCAGTATAATGTCTTCACTGTCTCTATTTTCTCCAATACTAAGATATCTCGACTGGTAGTGATGATATTAGCTTTAGGGTTGTATATCCTGTAACCTTTGACTTCATTGGAATAGCCCACAAGGATACATTTTTAAGACTATCTGTCCCACTTTAATCTCTTTTGTTTTGGCACATGCATCATGACTGTACTACCAAAGACACGTAAGTGACTTACATCTGGCTTTCTGCCTGTCCATTTCTCAAAAGGAGTTTTATAATTCAATGATGTGGTCAGTCCTGTTCTGTAAGTACACTGCAGTATGTGCTGCCTTAGCCCAAAACCTTTTCTCGAGACCTGCATCGTATAGTATACATTTGGCTTTCTCAACAATAGTCCGGTTAAATCGTTCTGAGAGACCATTCTGCTCAGGCGTGTACGGATTTGTTTTGTAATGTACTATCCCACGTGACACCAAAAAATCATCAAATCTTCTTTTGCAGACGTCCACCATAAGTATCTCCATAAAGCCATTTTCCGCTACAACCCGCTGTCATCAAACGTTATAAACTCTCCCAGACTTTACATGTCGCCGCACTCTGTACATGCACGTAGTTTATCGGATCCAGCAATAATATGACATTTCAATGTGTCTTCGTTTCCTTTTTTTTTATCGAGATTGCTTCCGTCAATACAATCCCACAATTCTTCCAACTTGAAATAGGGTTCCACGGCGAATTTCCACGTTGCGTAATTGTCTCTTCCGACAAGTCTATCAGTGTGAAACTGATTGGTTGGCCATTTTCTACAAGAACTTGATAATTGATATTAACTATTTTTTATTTTTGATTGAAGAAAGGTTCAACCAACGTAGGCGAAAAAAAGGATTTTTAAAAACTTTATTTATTTAAATTTACAAAACAACCTTTTAGTTCGAAAGCAAGTTGACGACAAACATTTATTAATTTTAAATTTATGTTATTGAAAATAATGACATTAGTAAATATTTCTAATCCATTGTTTCTTTCCTCGATCTTTATGTTCGGCATCGTCGGAATGCGTCGTTATACCCTGTTAGCTCCTCCCTCCTTAAGATGGAAGCTGGTTCTGTAGGTTCCTTGGGCGTCCTTGCTATTGCTACTCTCTGATGTATTGCGGATTTCTTTTTTTGTTTCTAGATTTTTGTTTTTTTAATGATAATAACTATTACAGCAGCATATATAATCATCGCAGGCTGAACAGACATGATTATAAGTCAATTTAATATTAATTAATTTTCTTTTAACCTTTTCTCTAATAAAATGGTCAAGTTTTGGGCTTTGAGCCTTTTGTTATAATGAAGACAATTTCTTATAAATGAAGTATTTTATTTTAAAAAATTAATTAAAATAATACTTTAAAACTAAATATATTTAAATACGTGTTAACAGAGTGATATGTTAACTACGACTTTTTTTCTTTTTATTCGCTGTATATCGCTGGGAATGCAACGCGGAGTCTTCCGCGAAATCTAGCGTGAAAAACAAATATCTCCGGTTACGTTCCCAGGCGCTTGCATAACTCCTCCCTCGTTAAGTACGAAATCATCAGCTGGAGTACTAGACTGAGGATTTCGCTTTACATTAAAAAAATTAAACTCTTAAACTTATAGGCTACATAACACAGCACTAATACCGGTAGGGACATATATAGGGACAGAGAGACAAAACTGATTATTTTTAGGGTTTTCACTTCATTAAGACTTTCAACAATATCACTGGGATTGGATTTACTATTATGTTTCAGTACGTGCGATAACTGTTTCACTTCACTGACATCTACACTCCTCAAGTTGACCGTTGAGAGATTTCCTGTTTTTGTTGAGTTTAATTTGGGCAATTGGATAAGCGGAACCTTTTTGAATATCATATGTTCTGCATACATACTTCTGTGGTATAAATAGATATTCTCTATGAATATGTTACAATTTTCTTCTAGGGTTAGGATAAGTGGGCCTTGTATCATTTGGTAAGAGGTATCATCTTTACATTTAATTGTTATTTTCGAGTTGAACTTAGAATAAACTATCCAACTATTGGTGTTAATATGTTGGATTTTTATATCCTCTACATTTACCACGTGTGAAATACACATCCGATGGCTACTCTCAAATTTCATTAATTGCTTTATGCAAGTTGGTTCCGGATATCTTAGTATTTCATTTTCAGAGCACAGGAACTGATCCCCCACAGCAATACGCGAGCAAGGCCGGGCTAAGGGTAAGTACACAGAACTTTTCACCATCAGGTAAGGATATTTAGGAATTACAATTGTGGTTACGTTTTCAGTGACATTATATATTGGAATTGGATATAATCTATAGTAATTATAAGAATTATTATCTATTAACGGTACCTCTAATATAAATGTTATCTGACTTTTCTTAATATAAGCTTTTACAGATATAGTAGACTCTATATTTATCAAATTGTTAATATTAGGTTCATATGTCAAATTATCAGTTTGGGATATCAAATGTAATATATCTAATAATTCATTAGAATTAATTATAGACTGATGGAGTACAGACACTTTGCTTAAAGCTAAAGCAGTTATTTCATTTAAAAATATATAGATGGTTCTAAAATTACATAGAAACATATCAAACATACCTAAAACATATATCGAGTATATAGAGTTTTCACTTTTAGTAATCATATTCTTAACAAGTCGTTCTATGTTTTTAATCTTCTCATTTAATATTAATGTATTGATATGTAATGCTTCAGTACTGTTAATAAAACTATCCAGCATTTTGGAGATCAATGTCATTTTTATGTCAATATATGCTTGATTTATTTTTAATTCTGATACAATGGAATCATAACGAATCGCGTCTTCATTGTCTAAATTTCCTGTAATGATCTTTATAAGAGAGCCTAATGGATTAAGTAATATCCACGTTTAGATTTATACGAGGGTATTAACTGTTGAAATTTATCTATTAAAATATTGCTTAAATAATCTACTTGAACATTCAATCCTAAAAATTCATAAGAATAAGGTTGACTTACATTTATTAGATTACTAAATTAATTAATTTTCTGGTCAACCAGATGCGAGATTTCATCTATTTTACACTTACGATTGATCGTAATTTTAATCGTACATACGATTGATCGTAATTTTAATCAAGATGTTATTTTAATGAGTTTAAAATTTTATATATTAAAAAGACCATTTATAATCAGTTTTATTGCTTTTCTGACAATAAATTAATAAATTATAATATTACATGAATACTATTTAAAACAAACTTCATGTAACTAAAATAAAAAAAACTAATAAAGCAATATAAATAAAATATGTTTAATATCAACTAATTTTAATACATATTTATTTAATCGAGTTTTCCAGGAGCGAGAGGACTGAGGAGAAAATTATAAAAATAATCAAATAAAATTCAGAATTAAAAAAAGAACTCTCTGATATACACACTAGGTACTTAGATGTTGTAGCTCAGTGAGATGAAGTACAAAATATTGTAGATATAATTGACAAGTGCAGCAATAAGTATGAGTTGTTCCATTACTAGATCAGCAGAGTCACTGCTGCCTCATAGCCAAACTTTAAAAAGTCTTGAGGTCTCGGGTGTCACAACCAGACAAAATATTGAATCGCTTTACAATACCCCTACAACGTCAATAACCACACTAAAGAAAACATTTGTCATTTCTGATAGATTAGTAAAAGGCTTTTAAGTTTTTAGTAATCATACTAGTAATGTTGTCATAAATATATGTTTGCCTGGATGTTTGGAGCCAATTACCACTCAACTGAGTATTCTCAAAAGCTTGAACAAGAAGTTAAGTTTTTTTGCGTTTCAAAACGTACTTTTGTCAAACTGTAATCAATTGATCATTTTCTTAAATCCCTTTATGAACGGCATTTACGCTCCGATATGCGTTTAAAATAGTTATCGGTAATCTTTTAAATTATGTATTATTTCGAATGTAAAACAAAATTAACATTCCTTGATGTGTAACGTATACGTATCATCATTATTTCTTGTAGTAGTGCTATAAAAAACTTAAAATAAATATAAAAATAAAAATATTTATCATAAAAATGATAAATCGTGTATTACATGGTTACGTGCCACGGACTATTAATATTAAACTGAAAAAAATATAAGCAACGAAGTTATTTATTTCTGTAAGCTATGCATCTTCAAAAAATAAACAAAGAATTCTTTACACAACCATTGACTGGTAGTCAGTAAGCCGGGCAAACAGAGAAATACATTTTTTTAAAGTTTATCCACTGTAATAAGTATTCTCAATTATTAATAGTGATATCAACAACAAGCAACTTACTAAACTTAACTTTTAAAAAGGGTATAAAAATTTTGAACGAAGCAGGATATGAACCCACGCCTCTGGAATACCGTTCCAGCGCTCTGACCAACTAAGCCATTCGTTCTCACCGAATTCCGTCGAAATTTATTTAGTGACTAAAAAATGTAATAATCTCAAAACAGTTCTTTTAAATTAATATTATTGACTTTTTGTCGTAAATCTTTTATTAAAATATTTGAAGAAGCATGTAGATGAAAAGGTCAACTTACTTTTACAGAACAGTAATAGTTCTTATATAGTTCTTATATATTTTATATTTTTTCGAAATTAATAGTAATGGGATTAGTTATCATTTATGTAGTTTATATAATATTATAATCATTTTAATTAGTTTAAGAAAAATAATGTTGATTCAAAAAGTGTTTTATTTTTTAGCATTTTTTTAGACAAAATATATAAAGTACCTACCTATATACAATAACTTAATTTAACACTCAATACTGATATCATTTCTCTCATATGTTATTTTTTTTTGTATAACATATTCTTAATAATAACAAAACAATTAAGTAAACAATTAAAAATTCTACAGTTATAAAATACATGTGATTGCACTTATATAATGTGAGGTATATATTATTCTATATTATGTTAAATGATATTCCACAA
>CM032411.1:1918334-1920834 GCA_019049475.1 Eueides isabella
GTGTTCCATAACTGGAACAAGTTTCACGCTAGGCAGAGGGACGTTGGGAACCTACTCTGTTACATACAACACACTCTGTTTCACACTTTCCGCCGAATTTTAGGCATTGCGTGTTGAGTGGCGGAACTCAACGCCGCGCTTTGCCTTGTTATGTCAGAGGGAAAAAATTTAAATACGAAATGTTCTCAAGCGGATGTCGAACCCGAAACAACCTGTCAGGCATGACAGGCCTGTCATATATATCATAAGCCTGTCGTGGCGCAGTGGTTCAAGTTGATTCAAAGCGACAGGTTGTGGATTCGATCTCTACTTTAATATTGATAAAATTAAATCTTCAAAGTTTCCGTTTATTCGCTTTGGTAACGAAGTGAAGCGCGGCGTTGAGTTCCACCATCCATCACCTCAAACTGGTCCTCCTCCCGCAGCGTTCGAGCACCTCCTGGAGAAGCTGCCGGACCTGATGCTGGACACCCCGGACGCGCCCGTGCTGCTGTCCAGCTTCATAGCGCGCTGCGTGGCGGACGACTGCCTGCCGCCCAGGTTCGTGCAGACCATGGGCAGGATGGAGCTGAACGGGCCCGCCAGGTGAGCATCTCTTGGGAGTCTTGGGAGACGATGCTTCCAACTTTGATAGTTTGGGAAGATTTTGTTTGTTTTTCGATTTAGTATTGAAATACTCTGTTTACTTTGTGTTTTTTGCAGCTTCACATGGCAAATCTGAACACTAGGTTCCCAAGTTCCCCCAACCTACCCTGGTTGAGGGAACTTGGGAACCTAGTGTTCAGACACTCATGCTCGTGGGGAGCTAAGTTATTGCGATTTTAAGGCATTTTGTTTTCGAGTTGAGTTATTAAACTGTTTTATTTATTACCTCGACTGAGAATTGAATCTGTAACTGACGCGTCGATCAATTTTTTTATGTTATATAGATATTAAAATGATAGATTTTGTTTGTTTCTCGATTTTTTGGGTTTGAATGGGTGTTTGGTTGGTGTTTATTGTGGTTCTGGTGATGAGACACAGCGTGGCGTTTAGTTTCGCTGATCAACACTTCTCAAATGTCTCGATTTCCATTTGTTCGAAAATAGATATTGAATGTTTTCTTTAATAGATTTTTTTTTAATACTGGGTTCCCAAGTTCCCACTGTGTACCCCTGCCATGTGTGAGGGCACATTGCGAAACATTTTTTTGTTATATTTTGCTTATAAACATATTTTAACAATAGTAATTGTGTCAGCCTGATCGGTACAGGGTTCTCATCCCGGTTAAGGGAAAATGAGAATTATTACACGAAAAGAGCTATCTGATAATTAATTAAGTCTTTATTTTTGATAACATTTGCTGGAGGACAAGATATTATTGTAGAATTATTTTTTAATTATGTTATAGATTTTTTTTTTCAGCTTCACGCTGTATCCCGTTCCACTTCCGTTCCCCACTTTCCGCCGAATTTGAGGCATTGCGTGTTGAGTGGCGGAACTCAACGCCGCGCTTTGCCTTATTACCAGAGCGAAGAAATGAAACATTAAATATTTAAATGTTATAGATACTAAATTTAAAAACGTATAAAAATTTGTACGTGACAGGATTTGAACCCGCGCCTCTTGTTTACCGTCCAAGCGCTCTGACCAACTAAGCCATACGCTTGTTACAACGCTATATAAATGTTGTTAGCATCTCTATAGGGACGATTTTTGTAAATTTCCGCCATACAAAGAAAATTTGTTTAGAATCACCAAGAGGCGCGGGTTCGAGTCCTGCTTCGTTCAAATTTTTATATGTTCTTAAATTTAGTATTCTTCTTTCCTAAGTGTGGAATAACACTTTAAAAATAGTACTTAGCTTCACGCTGTATCCCGCACGAGGCAGGGTAGGCAGAGGAAAGTTGGGAACCTAGTGTTAAGACACTCCGTTCCACTTCCGTTCTCCACTTAACGTCGAATTTGAGGCATTGCGTGTTGAGTGGCGGAACTCAACGCTGCGCTTTGCCTTGCAACCAGAGCGAAGAAATGAAAACATTAAATTGAAAATATTAAATATATCATTTCCTCGACTGGGGACCGAACCCACAACCTGTCGTTTACAGTCACACGCTTGTGCCGCTGCGCCACGACAGGCCTCATAAAATAGTAAACATATTACATTTAGGAAGATAGGCCAGAGGGAACCTGGGAACCTAGTCTGAAGTGTGACAGGGTAGCCTGTCATGTCAATATGAAACTACCTTCTGTTTTTTTTTTTTTTTTTATTTTTTTAATTTTTTTGTCACAGACAAGCAATAAATAGAGCTGAGACACTCCTGTCGATGAAGCAGGGGCTGGTGAGGTTGGACAACATATGGGGAGTTGGTGGTGGTATTAGGTGAGAGAAATGTCTTGTTTTGTTCTCTATTATCTTAAGTGGCGGCGTTTAACGCTGTTACACTTTGTTTACTAATAATATTATTATTTTTTGTGGAAATGTAATTCAATATTAGAGTCACTCGGATTTGAATCTGCA